>OY757919.1:84541543-84634043 GCA_963585895.1 Sepioteuthis lessoniana | reverse complement strand
CATCGCCTAAAATCTTACATTATGGGGTTAATTTTCCATTTAACTAGAAAAATGTGTACTTGCTTGGTATAGTTATAATAAAGAGAGTTGCAATTTCAAAAACCTGAATTTCACCAACATTACACTTTAAAATATCGAAATTGGCTGGGCGTCAGTTTATTTTATGAATTGCTAACCAATATACTCGTCCCCAAAAAACCAAAAAAACAACAAAACTAACAAAAAACAAAAACTGAATCCTCAGTCTTAATATTTTTTGATTATCCTTCATATTTATGAATTAAACATTAAATCTAACAGCAACTGATTGATTTTAAGGGCATGTCAAACTGTCAGTTGATGACAAGAGGTTAGGAAATGACATTCATTGTTCGTTTATACTGACGTTTTTTGTGTGGTCGTTTTCAAAGAGTTTCTTTTACGTAACAGTCGTTTCGAATACGGATAATTCTTTAACAGTTTTACTTAATACATTGATGGGGGCCTAATAAGTACAACCATCCACGTCATAGTGAATCTGAGGATTATGGTAATGAACAGGTACTCCACAATCTCCAGAAGTCAAACCTCAACATTTAATGCAGTTTGTTGTTATACCAAGGACACCACCATTTTTGGGATGGATCTTGGACCTTTGAAGAAGATACTGTCAATATATTTTGAGCCCCATCGAGATTCTGTAACTGAAATTGATGATATATATATATATATATATATATATATATATATATATATATATATTTAATAGGAAAGTCCACGAAGAGATTTGTATTTTTAGAATTTATTTATTTTGTTATCTCTTCGTGGACCTTCCTATTTTAAAATATACTTTTATTCTTTCTTTGGACCAACAACAACCATATATATATATATATAGAGAGAGAGAGTAGAAATCCGAATAAAAGAGACAAAATACAATGCAAAGTTTCTATTGACCATCAGATTATTTTTACTCTTCCTCCCCACACATATATGTATGTGTGTGTGTGTGATGTTATGATTTGGTCTTTTGTAACGAAGGTTGGAATCTGTTCGTTTTCCGTAGTAGGAGTAGAAACGTGTTTATAAAACTAGTCGCATTGTGTCTGTGTGTTTGGTTTTATGTGCACGCATGTGTTTTTCGAGCTATTGGCCGATATTATCCAACCAAATTCTTAGAAAACAGTTTTGAGGTCCAATTCAAACCTGATTTTCTTTCTGAAACTCGTTATCACCTTCTTGGGTAAAAAACAAGTTTTATCAAAAATAAATAAAAACACTAACTTTACGAAAATAAACATTCGTTTGCAAAGTAAGTCTATGCAAACGAATATCACTGTAAATGGATTTTTATGTTTACGTTGACGTGTATATATGTAAAGTTGGCAACCGTAGTCGAGGGTGACCAGAAGGCTCCCTTTTCAATAGCTACTACACCGAGGTGTAGGGGGGCGCTGCTCCTTTCCCTGGATTGCTCCACTTTACCCTTGATACGTACCTTATATTGCTGAGTGTTAAACAAGGAGGTATCAAGTAGCCGTTTTAAAGTCTTTGGTACGACTCGACCTGGGATTGAACCCAGGTCTCCTGGACCATTTGTGAGCACTCTACCCACTGATTACGATCCGTTGTTCTTACTGTGGAAGCCAGAACAAATTCCAGATGATCTCTTCGTTTCAAGCATAAAAAATATTTGTCAAATATAAAAGGAAATTATTAAGTTACAATAATATTGTGTTATCCAATTGCAACTGATTTAAATAATGCCTAAATATATTGACTGTATGTTCTTCAAAGTTCTAAGATCCCTCTATTATATCTAATACTTATAACTATTCAATATTAATTCATTTGCACCCAGCTAAATGGTTTCAAAAACTGATACGTAATACTAATATTTCACTTTAACATTAATCGTTAATTTGCACAGTTAAATGGTTTCAAGTATAGTACATGATTAGATAATTCTGTTTGTCTTATAGGCAGGACCCTTATAAGAACAACAATTCCCAAGGAGTCCCAGTGGCATAATTGAAAAAGTGCTGGTCTGCAACCTCCAAGTTAGCGAGTTAGAAATCTATTACATTCACTTTCGTTCTAATAACCTTGGCATAGATATGAACCTACCCCACACAGCTATGGGTTAAATTGTATAACTGCTGTTCTTCGACTTTGGCATTAAGTAAGCAATTACGGTTAATAAGCCATTAAACAAAGAAGCCCAACCAAAAAGCCATTCCGGGTCAGAGTGGACCATGGAGTTATAGAAATGAATAACTACTCCACATTCCCCGAAAACTCTCGGGCAGCAGCCTCTCCATCAGATATTTTCGGTCATACCAAGAACACTTGTTTGAGGAGAGTCATACTCATTTATGTATGGAATTGTTTCAGGCGACATTTCGGTAAGCCGGCGTAATATTACCTGCTACGATCACATCTATTGGACATATAGATCTGTTTAAAAATTACCACTATCAGATAAAACAGTGCAAAAAAAATCTTAAGGAACAACCACACAGAAAATGCTAACCTACAATATACACGATTCCATAATTCCAAGGCATAAAAAATCCTTTAAGGCTTGACATGACGTTAAAATCAATGAATCAAATTTCTTCTGTGTAGGTCAACGTTACTATTTTCCCATGATATTCAGTCTTCAACTAATCTAAAAGTACATACGGTTCTAATACTCTAACAGTCAAGTTTTCGTCTACAAAATAAAAAAGCGCTCAGCAAACTCAGTTTAAAATGACTGAACACACGAGCGATTATGTGTGCCGGTTGGCATCAAGGTGTTAAGTCAAGCAGAGTCTTTGCGTCGAGGTGTATATTTCCTTAGATTCAAACTCGAGCAAAAATTTTTTAGGAGTGAACATCTTATTTGTGAGCGTGTATTGGTGCGCTTACGAGCAAGTGAAGAGAGTACAAACATGATTTAATTGTTAAAGTCTCAAGAGAACAGTAAAAATGGCTTCTGTACTTTGTCTCTTTTTCTTCGAAAAACTTAAAAATCATTTTGCAGACGAAATAATTAATAAAAACAATAATGATTGCGATCGCCGACATTAAAGGTAGATTTCTTTTCTTGACACTGAAAGACCACAAAGCACAGTCACAAAGTTATTGAGATACAAAATCTTTCCGGTGTTTAAAATATCTTATTCATTTTCTTTTAAAACTTTTACATAAAAACAATTTATATGTACAGGAGGAGCTCAGGCCGTAACGGTTATTTCCGTAGGAAGTACGTTGTTTAGGTTTTATGGTATTATAACCTTTGTAAATTATTTAATGCCAAATCCTTTGAGTATATATATATATATATATATATATAACAAACCATTCGTTTCAGCCAATTTTATCGTTGATCCGTCAAGTGTTCGTGTGAGTTATTAGACTTCTGGATTGAATGAGTTCGAGAAGGCACCATTTTTCTCCGAGTATTTTCGGGACCCAACTGTAGCCATCTTCGAGGTAGCAAATAATGAAATGACTTTTACAGTGACGGGTCATATACATTTTATAAATAGTCGGAGGAAGAACAAATGAAAGGAGAATTCACGGAAGGAAATAATTATACAAGAGTTAAGAGGAAGAATTGTCGGTAAAAGTGTTAAAGACATTCTATAATGTGGCTGCTATGTTCGAAGTTGATCTTTTTTAAGGAAAGTTTATTCATCTTTAAATAGAGAGTTTTATTATTAGAACACAGTTTAAAAATTACTACCAAATAATAATAATAATTCTATTTAATAACAATTATTTGTTTCAACAGCGAAAGTTTCAAGTATTGCTATTTATCGTTTACAAACTGTTGAATGGTTTCAAGTATTTCTATCAAATGATTATAATTCACTTTAACACGAATCATTTGTTTGCATACATTCATATTGTTTCAAGATAAAACCGTTTCACATGACCAGAAATTGGAGTCTAACAAGTACTACAAATCAGGATCACAGTGAACCTTGGTGCAATAGCAATGAAGACGTATTCCGCATCCCCTAAATCTCCAGAGCTGGAGCCCCAGCATCAGATCCAGCTAAATGGAGGTAAGGTATTACCCTTCTGCCGAGATGCAGTCAGCGTATTCTACAGTCCCAACAGACTGGGCTCGTAGGACTTGGAAACTCGAACAATATTGTTTGTATTTTACATAGCGCTGACCCTTGGAAAATGAATCGAACTATTCTTTTTCTATCTATGGGCAAAGTTGGATCTTCAAGCTTAATATGGTAACCGGTCTAAGAAAAAGATAGCCCAACATTTAAACGTTAAAAACCATGACAGGGAATGGTTACCCGAGACTATTCTTACAAAGACGTGCGTAAGACAAAACATAAGTAAAACCCCAATTACCAACCCAGCTTATAAGATGTGGTTTTTTAAGTCTTTTTTCTTCATTTGGTTTGATGGGTTTTATGGCATATCAACTCTTGTTGGTTAATTAATGTCAAATTTGATTTATACATGTATATTATATATAGGATTTGCAAGCGAATAGACTGTAGGTAAAGTTCTTTTTCAACAAGCTAAAGCTTATTTGTTTGCAAACAATTAAACGGTTTCACGTATTGCCATATTACACTAATAATTCTATTTGATATCAGTCATTTATTTGCAATCATTGGTTTCACGTATTGCTTAGAGTAAAAGTGTATTTGCAGAAAAGCTTTGCCATTCAACAGTTCATTCATTTGCACATACAAACAAATCGTTCTAAGAATTGACATGTAATACCAATAATTCAACTTTTGCACACAATTAAACGGTTTCAAGTATTCTGATTCAATACTAATTATTCGATTCATTATTCGTTTGCAGTCACACATTGACACACTTGAATGGTTCCAAGTATTGCCATGTGTCATTAACAATTCAATTAAGCAATCCTTTGAAAAAATCTATTTCTACCAATTCAATTTAACATAAGTCATTTGTTTGCACACAGTTTAAATGTCAAACAGATGTATTTGACCGATGGATAGGACCTTACCAGGTGCTAACAAGGAAAATGAGGAAGTACTCTACATTCTCCTTAGCTCAAAGTCTGGAGACTCACCATCAGATAATCTAGTGTCATATCAGGACGCTCGTTGAGGGAGTCTTAATGCAGAGATGCAGTTGGTGTATTCTACTGCCTCACCCGGCAGGGCTAACGTTCTTCGTAGATATCTCTTGTGAAAAAGGAAAGAAATATTATTTTGGATTATGCTGATTATATATTGTTTAAGGATTGCTAACTTTGAATGTATTCATTAAATATATACTTTGAATTTCTGTGTATACATTTGTTGATACGGAGGTATGGATTGGTTTCTTTGTTCAATGGCATATCAACCATCATCGGTTATTTCATGCTAAAGCCAACCTTGTTGAAGGAAAGTAGTGGTACTACTTTAATCATAGCTTGGATTGTTATGGAGGTTATCAGGCGTAAAGGTTATTGTCTTAAGAAGTAGACTCGGCGACCCAAGTTCAAAGCCTGAACAAGGCTCTTTGCATTTCACCTAGCGCTAATACTCATGAGAAAGATATAATTCCAACTTTTCTTCTTGGGACGAATGATATCTGCTCAAGACACGTTACATAAACAGCACCTTTACTAAATAAGGTTACGAGACCAGTGAGGGATTACGGGAATTTCTGTGTGTTCTATTTTGAATGATAATTCTCTGAATAAAAAACAAAAGACCATTAGTCTGACGTACATATACACCAGATCCAACCAACATACCGGCAACACAAGGAGTCGCCTAGGGTACAAAATACTAAGGAACACCTGTGATTTGTTTAAAAGTTTACGACTTTCTAAATATAAACAAAGTTGAGAAAATTAATTAAAATAATTATAAATATTTAAAATAATAATTAAAAACACTGCTTAAGTAAAGTCTAAGTGCTCACAATTGCTGGAGTGTAGGATTGAAAGGACTTAGTGAAAGTCGTAGTCGTAGGTTAATTTCTGAGTTATAGTTTAGCTATTATACTCATCTATTTCCGACCAGAAATGACGAGATTATTTACGTATGGGGGGTGTCCTCGTGGTGTAATGGTTAAAGCGATGGACTGCGGAATCGTAGAAAGCGAGTTCGTACTCCAGTCACTCTATTACATTGACTTTCGGGCAAATACCCTTGGGAAAAGTATGAACCCCCTTATCCTCCCAGCTATGGGTTAAATAGTACAACTACTGTTCTTCTTGGAGAATGGCTTTGGCATTAAATAACCCCCAAAGGTTGCTATGCCATTAAACAAACAAACCAAACCTATTTACGTGTGATTCGTCAACCTCAAATCAACCCCTCCACCACAGACAATATGTGACACAGCCTAATTTATTGAACGAGGTAAAGCTAGCTTGAATTCAGTTTTCCTTCACTGAGAGTGGTAACTTTACCAAAGCTTGTTAAATCAGTCTGCCCTACTATTTACTGATAGCTAGCGGAGAGAGAAAATGAATTCATGCCTTTCTCAAGGATATTAGCGAGAAGGTAAGTGCAGGCAGCCTCGTTCAGGAGTTGAATTCATTTACCAATTCCAATTCCGACCACTATGATACCATTCCAAAAATCAGTCACAAGTGCTTGAGACGATACCCAGTGACCATACAGCAATGATGGATGTAAAGTTTTGCTTGTCGGCCAACACTGATGTGTCCCTGAGTAGTAGTCCACAAGAGACCGTCAATTATGATTTCTTCCTTAGTTTACCAGCAATGCCAAGCATGTCTTGTTAATCTTTCTTGAATTGTATATACAGGATATCTCAATATACATATCACTGCAAATAATTCTACAAATAAAAATGTTGGGTTCTTTTTTGTTTCAGATTTGAAAATAGTTTACTATAAAAACTATTAATCACAATTAATCACAATTAATCACAATGCCTTGGAGAAGAGAGGAAAAATATTTTGCGTCACTATTTATTTGGACGCAAAATCATTCAAACTAGCTCTAAATAAATGCAACCCATTAATATGATAATTTATTTTTGAGACAAAAAACTCAAAAGAAAAAAAAAGATTGCATGTCCTGGAAGCTGATATAATATCAATTAAAAAAACATTGATTTGATATCTTGAGCTCAAAGGATGCATTTTTACGGGACGTGTTCCAAATGACTGCCATTGCTCTTGTCTCAGTAGTAAATCATTATCATATCAATGGTCTGCATCAATTTTGAGACACATTGACTTTATTTAAACCTTCTGCCACAAGCAAGTTGTGACAAAAGGTTAATTTTTAATCAGATGCATTTGCGCAATGTGAAATGCAAACAGCTTTTTCAAGATTTGAAATGGTACTATTTAACCCACAGCTTGGTTTGTTATGGAGGTGCTCGCAGATTGTCGTAGAAAGCGGACAACCATTATTTCAAATCCCGAACGAGGCTGTTTGCATTTCACTTAGCGCTAATACTCTTGAGAAAGATATGAATCCAACGTTTTTTCTTCCAGCTGGCGATCCCTGGAAAGACGTGATCTGCTGAAGACACGTTACACGAATAGCACCTCCTCTACAAAACAAGGTTACAAGACCAATGAGAGAGTAAAGGAATTTCTGTTTGTCTCATTTTTTTAAACAATAAATCTCTAAAAAAAAAAAAGAAAAAAGAAAAAGAAAACCATTTGTCTTACACATACATACACCAGATCCAACCAATATACCGGCAACCCGCGCAGTCACCTGGGGAACCATGTTCTATTCCTACAATGATAAAATTTACGCTACGAATGCTTCCGTCTGTGATGGGAGGTAATTGGGCGTACAACTGCTGTTTTGTAGGTTTTTTTTAGTTCTCATCTGAGTCCAATTTGTGCAACCATACAGTAATACTGACACGGCTCCAGATTGGAAGAATTCCCGTTTACGATTCATAGTAAGGCTTATCACGCCCGATATCTTTGGAGAAGACCTGTATGGTGTACAGAGAGAAGAAATAAAAGGAATGAAGCATGAAAACGTACCTGAAGGTTGAAAATGGAAAGATAAAACTTTTATCATTACGGGTTTTCAGACTATTGTTTTCATCTTTATTGTTATTTCCAAAAGGTTTCGGCCGATGTGTCCTCCGGCCTTCTTCAGGTGTTTGTCGAACTTGGGAACCTTCATGGAACTTCGAACTACGTCCTTCATTGAATCCATGGGGGGTTGCCGGTTCTGATTCTGTTAGCCATAACCGGCTACAAGAGTTAAGTATTCCTGTATTGTTACTCACCTGCAGTCAGGATTGAACCTGCAACCTCCAAGTGTCCTTAGAAGCTTTGGGAACCAACGCCTATAACCGTTACGATATGTGTCCTGCTGGACAGCTCAGAGTGAATTTTTGGGACTTATAAACTTAATGAAGAAGGCCGGAGGACATATCTGCCGAAACATTGTGGAAATAACAATAAAGATGAAAACAATAGCCCGAAATCCCTTAATGATAAAAATCGTCAACCTTCGTCTCAGAAATTTTGACAAGGAAAGATAAAAGTTTGAAAATAACCGAGAACATCTCTGTGAAACCTTTGTGAGCATGCGCTAAGCGGTGAGTACATTTTTTGTGCGCATGCGTGGCACTTTTCAGTCGCCAAGCCCCTTAATTTACCAAGTCCAAAATGATTGTACATTTCATTCAAGCAACGAAACGAGTAAAATAGAACGAGTTAGCACATATAAATGATTTTAATAAATTCCAAAAAGCAACCACAAGAGTTCGTTATTGAACAATGGATAGACAGTGTCTATACAAGCAAATTTAGGCCTGCCACATAAAAAAAGGAAGAGAAAGAACAAAAAAAAAAAAATGAAAACGAAGCTTAAGTTTTACAGCAAGTAAGCACCAAAACAATATGATTTCACTACTTTATGGGACTATCTCAGCTTACTGAATATCAAAGTAGAATTTAAAAAAAAATGAAGCGTCTGTGGTGTAACGATTATCGTTGTGAAAAACTGGTCCGGTGAGCGGAGTTAAATTCTATACAAAGTTTTTTGCATGTTACTCTGGGCTAATACTCTTAAAAAAGGCATGAATCTATCGATCCCACAGCAGAAATAAGTTTGCTGGCTTGCTTTGGTTTTATGGCATATCAACCATTGTGGGTTATTTAATGCCAGTTCCTGTTTTTACACATATATTAAATATGATTTGTAAACGCGTTGTGGATGCACACAGATATATGATCAAACAGTTCTATTCCTAAAATTCAATTTAGTATAAGTCATTTGTTTACGTACAATTTAAATGTCAATCAGTTCTATTTGACTCCTTGATAGAATCCTATCAGATACTTCCACTCCGGACCTGAGTAGACCTGAGAGCGATGGCCATGAAGGGGTACCCAAAATTTCCCGTAGCAATAGCATTACTGGAGCCTTACCATCAGATTGTTTAATGGCATATCCAAGACATTAGTTGGTGGTGGGTTTTACCTCTGCGCAGAGATGTAGTCAGTATATTCTATAGCCCAAGCCGACTGGGCTCGTAGAAATATTATGTAGACGACATTCTCTAGCGCTGATAAGGAAAGTTCTTTGGGAGTTTGAACGTCCTACCAGCATGGCAGAGTAATTTTACCCGTTGAAGTGTTAGACATCCGTCCACGAGGCGTTACGGCATACTGTTCAGCTTAAGTGTGGCAAATCCTGAAATGATATCAGTGCCAGTTCGCGCAGCAATTCACTCTTCCTTTGGGCAACACCAGTGTAGTCAAGACGGGAGACCTGCATAATGGGCAACTATTTATTCATACAACGTTGCGTTAGCCTGTGCTGAGATCCAGGCATAGATCCATTGTCTATCGAAATGAATGCTATAATAGTGGGAGTAATCAAAAATAGAATAAAATGAAATTAAAAAAAAAAAAAAACCTAAAGGGGAGGCAAGAAATAATACCTTTCTTTTACTATACTTATTCTGAGTCACGTGAGAAGTAGGCTAGAAGATGATTGTTACAAAGTTCGATTCTGACTGAGTGTCATGTCATATAATCAGTTTTTCTTCATCTATTCTACTCGCATTTTTAATCTGAAGATCGTTTTCTTTTCCCAAACATGAATGGCCCAATCAGCTGGGTCTGTAAATACACCGACTGTATCTCTGCACAAGGGTAAAACTCCCCTAAGCAATCTGATGGTGAGGCTCTAGTAATACTGGAGCTTTTGGGAATGCAGTCTACCCCTTTATTGGCATCACTCCCAGGTCCACTCGGGCCCCGAGTGGTAGCATCAGATAGGGTGCTATCTATGGGTCAAATAGAACTAAACTGTGTACTTATGCTAAACTGAATTGTTTGAAATACAACTAATTATATGTATAAAAATGGATGTGGCATTACATAACCTACTATGGATGATATGCCATAAAACTAAACTAAACAAAACGTAAAAATATATGGAAATAAAGGTGAGAAAATAACTCATCAATTTTAGGTTTTATCTTGCTCTGCTTATTAGTATTTGAGCACTTTTCTAATAAAAAGAAATTTTTATAATTACTTGTTTATCTCTTTCCTTCTTTCTCTCAATATATATATATAAATATCACACACACACACACATATATATATATATTTTCACCTGAAGCAGGTTGTGAAAAAAAGTCGATTTTTAAACGTCGTACAGCTAATTTGAAGTCAAAGTTTTCTTTCTAGACCGATTCCCCCACCTCCACCAAAAGAGCAAAGAACTCAGTCTAAACTATTTACCAAAAACTGGGAGAGAAGATATGAGTTTATGCCTTTCTCATGAGCATAAGCATGAAATAAAACGCAAACGACTTCGTCCATGATTCGATCTCGGTACGACGATTCTATTTCCTACGACGATAACTGTTACACTAACCACACCACCTTACACCCACACACATACATATCTAACTCCTATATACGCCAACCTTTGATGTCTTCTCATGAAATCATTTATTAAATCAATTCATTTTTGTAGGGGAGCGTTGATCGATCAAATCCCTTTCCAATACGCTTACTTTTCAATCATCCCAAATTATTGTGTAATTTTCTAGAACGTTTAGAAAGTCTTTTAACGTCTACTTATACACAAGTATATACGTAATTAACCGGATATTGGCCTAGCGGTTAGAGTGTTCGCCAATGGCCCGGGAGACCTGATCAAGGGTAAAGTGGAGCAATCCAAGGAAAGGAGCAGTGCCCTCCCATACACCTTGGTGTAGTAGCTATCGAAAAGGGAGCCTTCGGGTCATCCTCGACTATGGTCGCCAACTTTACTTTATATACGTAATACTCAGCACAATACAGAGTAAAATAATATTGGAAAAACATAACAGGAAATGGAATCACATGGCCGTATCTCTATTTACTTGACATAAAAAATATATATAAAACCTTAATTAGATTAAAACAAACAACTGTAAAAACATGAGTATTCTCATTCGATTTGACTGCAACCAAACGGGACATTATATCAGTTGATTTCTATTTTTTTCCATACCAGTAGACGTTTACAAGATTATTTTTTCTGATATAACTGAAATCTAATGAAACACACATCCATATATATATATATATATATATATATATATATATATATATATATATCCTAGTTTTATGTGAAAACAACGTTCAGTTGGTTTGCTTTTGTTCACTCCTGTTGTATCTGTGCGCATTCAGGTTCGCTACTACATATGCACCCGTCTGACCGTGAATCTAAGACTTAGCTAAAAAAAAAAAAAGCGAAGAGAGAAGCGTGTGTTATTTACTCAGAGATTCACATTTTTTTGATCATTTTACCTTTTTATAAAAACAGGCATTTAGACTACCTATATCACTTCCTGTGGATTCCTGGGTCTGAAAATAGACTGCATCTAGTGGTGAGGCTATAGTTTTAGGAATGTGAATTCTACCTACCCTTTTTATTATTTTCAGGTCCACTTTAAGGTGGAGTAGTAGTACCTGTTAGGGTCGAACTGATATGGTTTAAAATAATAATGTTTGAGAGAATTACTTGAAAGCATCTGCTTGTGTGCAATAAAGCGGTTATTAAAAAGGAATAATTACTTAAAAACATATAATTGTTTTACAAAGATGACTAACATCGGCATTAAAGCCCATAAAATGCCGTAAAACCATCCAAGAACAACTTCTCTCAAACAACATCAATGTGGAAAAACTTTTTGCATGGGCAACTACTGCTCTTTGGTAAAACTTAGCCCTGACTTTGGCCTTGATCCAATGTTGCGAGATCCACAGATATCTAGGTTGTCTCAATATATATAGGACAGTCTAACTGCAAATAACTCTACAAATAAAGATGTGTTCTTTTTTGCTTCAGATTTGAAAATAGTATGCTATAACAACTCTTAATCCTTGATCAAAAAACCTTGTACAAGAAATGAAAAAAATATTTTGCGTCACTATTCATTTTGAGACAACATCATTCGAAACTGTCTCAAAATAGATACAACTCGTTAGTATGATAACGATTTATTACTGAGACAAGAAACTCCAAAAAAATTGCATGTTCTGGATGCCATTATAATAACAATTAAGAAAAATATTAATTTAATATCTCTAGCACAAAAGATGCATTTTTTACTGTAAATTTGGTTGGTTGATGTTTTATGGCATCTCAACCCGAGTGCGTTATTTAATACTAAATCCTGTTTAATTGTATATATGATTTTTAAATGAATAGTCTGGAAGTAACTCTATTTTCAAACGAGTTGTTTGACCACATTTGTCTGCATTCAAATGATTTCAAATATTCCAATCTAGTCATTCTATTTAATCATTTATTTGCACATAGTTAAATGGTTTTAAGTATTACTATTTAACGTTAGTAATTCTATGTATCAAGTATTTCTATTTATTGCCCACTCGACTGGGGCTGTACAATACACCGACTGCAAAGGGGTAAGACCCCTCCCAAGACGTGTCCTGGATATGACACTAAACAATTTGATAGTGAGGTTCCAGTAATGCTGGCACTTTGGGGAATGCAGAGTACCTCTTCATTGCCATTGCTCCCAGGTCCACTGTCGCCCGGAGTGGTAGCACCTGATAAGGGTCCTATCTATGGGTTAAATAGAACCATGGTTTGAGTTTACTGTTTTTTGCATTTAACCTATGTATTTGTGCTACACTGAATTGTTTGAAATAGAACTGTTTTGGCATTTAAACTTCGCATTGAAGCTAATCTGAATTACTCAAATAGAACCGTTTTCACCTCTAAACTGAGTATTTATACTAAACTGAATTATCTGAAATAAAACTGTTTTGACATTAACTCTGTGTATTGCCCAGTCGGCTGGGACTGTAGAATACACCGACTGCACCTTTGCAAAGGATTAAGAACTGCTAAACTGACGTTTGAAATGCAACTGTTTTTGACATCGAAAATGTACTTACACTAAACTGATTTATTTAATAAAGAACTGTTTTGACATTTAACCGTGTGTAAACAAAATCTGTACTTATACTTAGCTGAATTAGAATTGTTTCAATAAACTGAATAGCTTGAAATAGAAGAGTTTTTGACAATTAAACTGTGTACTCATGCTAAACTGAATTGTTTGAAATAGAAATATTTGCATAAAAATGGATTTGGCGTTTAATAACTTACAAAGGTTGATATCCCATAAAACCCAACCAACTATTCCTATTTAATACTAATAATCTGTACACAGTTTCCTGGTTTCAATTAACGAAAAATAAGAATCTCTAGGGAGTAACTAAACGTTTTTATTTGATCCGCAGATTGGATACTAACAGATATTAATACTTTGGATCAGAGAGGTACGCCACATTCTCCAAAGCTCTTGGAAATTATCAGATGCAGTTTATAGTCAATTCTAGTGCTCTCGTTTTAAGGAGAACTAACTCTCTGCTAAGATGCAGTTGGTGTATTCTACAGTCTCTGCCGACTGAGTGGTGATGCATATATTAGTCCATTACCGGACGTTGGCATAAGGGTTAGAGAGTTCGCCAATGGCCCGGGAGACCTGGATTCAATCCTAGGTCGAGTCATACCAAAGACTCAAAAAATGGTACTTGATCCCTCCTTGCTTAACATTCGGCATTATAAGGTAAGGATCAAGGGTAAAGTGAATCAATCCAGGGAAAGGAGTAGCGCCCTCCTCCACACCTTGGTGTTGTAGCTATCGAAAAGGGAGCCTTCGAATCACCCTCGACTATGGTCACCAACTTTACTTTCATCTGGGAATCTAAAGAAATGTACGGTGAATAATTAGATGATAAGTGGCTTATTTTAAAAAAAGAAGCGTATCCTTGATTGAAACAAAGTAAAAAAAAAATAATTCATTTCTAAGTTTTCTGAATTCTAGCAAGTTGTTAAAAGATCAGAATTCGTATCTCAATGTTGCCACGAAGGTAAATATTTGTTTTTAAATCTAACTTCGTAAATAAGCTACGTAATAATCACGTGATTCAAATATTGCATTGAGAATAGACATTTCAATTCAACGGACTTCAGAGGCGTCGATATAAGCTCACCTACAGATAAAAGGAAATTCAGAATCGTTGGTTTTTATCTTTTTTTTTTGTAGTTGAAACACCGTGCTGTTTCTCTGCGTTCTCATGCAGGGAGCACTATGTTTTATGGATTTAGCTCGTTTTTGCTAACATCGCTTTTAAAGTTAGGATTAAACCACAGATAGTCGTAATATATGAATTTTCAAAATATATTAGTTTACATAACTATGGTTTTAACCGATAAATTGAGAAGCATCTAAAAATTTATGGAGTCAAATCGTAATAAAATAGGAGGTTTCGAGAAATATAGAATAAAAAAGTATGGATATTAATTTAGACTTAATAACATAAACTATATTTCACTGGTTATTTTTTATGTATCACCGGCAATTATAACGGGATTACGACGTGATGAGAATTCATTGTGTTAAATTCTGTTTATCATTAAAAAATTATTTAAGTATAGATATTTAAATGTTTAATTAATGATAAAGTTTCCTTCCCCGGAAGATCTGTGTTTATTTTATCCCCTGAAATTATTCGCCATCTGAGGAGGAATTCGTACTGAACAAAATAGATTTATAATGGCATAATATCTGTTGAGTTTTCCTTAATATTACATATATATATGTTGTATAAAGAAAACGGAAAGAAAAATACATATAAATGGTTGAGAAAAGATTTATTAATTAATTAGTTCCACCGACGCATTTCAACGGGATTACTTAAGACATGAAATTACGAAAATTTCAGATAGAAAGTGTTTTTGTCATCTTCAGGGTGGGAATTTTGAATTTGAAATAGTGATTTGAAACGAATACAGAAAAATATTCGAGAAAATACGTCATGAAACGTAATTTTTTAAACAAGCTAAGGAGAAACATAGCATCCATAAAAAGTCGATTTGTATATTTGGAGAGTGGAGAATGAAAGAAGAAATGTGGGGAAAGAACTAAGAAATATACATAAAAAATAAAAATTTATACTGTCAAATTGTAATAAAATAGGGGGTTTTGAGAAATATAAAAAAAAATATGGAGATTAGTTAAAATTTATATGTGGACAGTGGAGAATGAAAGGAGAAAGAGGTAAGAAATATATATATATATATATATATATATATATATATATATATATATATATATATACACCGTAAATTGCGGCGAACAAATCGATGTGGTATCTTAGTCAAACTTAAGATTTTAAGCTCAAAATTCAGTGTTAGACTTATATATGCAGCATGAGTCCAGCTCCAATCGTACAGTAGTGGTTGGTCAAAACTTACACCGTGGCCCTAAATGAGTATAAGCTAAGATAAACTTTCTTTAGAATGTTGTGCCATTTAAGTACAGAAAAAAAGTCAATGTGTATATATTTACTAAACTACCATTATATCTTATGAAACTGTCATAATTCTAGTTGTGTATATAATTCTTCTTGGAAATCAGAATCACATCAGCCATATATGAAACATGTAAATGTTAAAAATTTGCGGTTATAGTCATATGAATGCACAATCATGTAATTACGCAGTGCTTCGAAAATCTGTAGTTTTTATTTATTATTTTGATGTTCTAATATTGTTGTGTTGTCGGCACTACATCTTAGAAACCTGCAACCGACACTTAATAGAATTAATTTTCAAACCAGTGCTAATGCACTTAAATGTCTTTAGCTACTGACACTAATAATAGAAACCCATTTAAAAGCAAACACCATAATCTTCAACGGTAAAGACGCTCTTACATAGTAGTAATATGCAAAAACAAAAGTTATATCACTTTTGTAATAGATCCTCCCCTGATGATGGCCCAAAAACGGGCAGAAAGTACTAAGGATACATACAACTATGGACAATACATAAATCATTTCCCCTCGAATACGATAAAAGTAATACGGGAATTCGAACGGATCCAGAAGAAAATATGTAGACATAAAATGTCTATTATGTTTAATGAAATTTATATATATATATATATATATATATATATATAATAAAAATGGGTTAATTTTGTGAAAAAATAGGCTTAAGAAACTGTAATTTTTATATCTGTATTAAGAATAATTTATTTATCGACAAATCGGTGCTTATATACACATACACATATTTATATAATTATTTCGAAATTTGCTTGAAGCATTGCTCAAATTATTCTATTTTATTTTATTCTATTGATTTCAATGCGAAATAATAATTATTTGGGTCTAATTAATTTCAAAGTAAAAACTTCATCGTCAGAGACTTTTTTTTTCAATGAACACGGTGTTGTATGTTCAAATGTCAAAGAAATCGTACGTAATGCTGGTAATCTCAAAATCAAGGAGACTTTATTAATAGCTAAGTTACACCCTTAGATTGACAGTGGGTAAGAATTAAATACTGAATATATCATTAATAAACATGCACATTTTAAATGCATATCTAAGTTTGAAAAATAAAATAAAATTGATTCGGACAACTGAAATCCCGTCCATTCCGCATGGCGTTTAATCATCCCCACGTGGCACCATGGTTACAACACCCAACATGGCGTTCTAACACTTGACCTGACACCATGTTTACAACGTCCAAAAAAACACCGAGTTCATGTAAAAAAGTCTCTGACGATGACGTTTTTACTTTGAAATCAATTAGAATCAAATAATTATAATTTGGCATTGCAATAGCCCTCTAAATTGATATAATACAATAAAATAAAATACATATTTATATTTACACACACGTACATATGCACACGCATCCATATATACAAACGTTTCTTACCAGGTACTCAATATCTACTTCCCAATGTTTCGTCCTTTATTTATTAATCAATTGCGGTGTTTATTTTTTATTTCCTTTTTCTTCACTCATTTATCTTTTTCACACCCGCCTAATCTTCATGTCTTTTTCCTATTTTTCATTTACCCTCTATTATTCTTTCTTATTTCATCTTCTTTCCCTCATTTATACACTGTTCCCTTTGCTTCTACTATAATCTTTCTCTTTTTCCTTTCGCCTCTCTTTTCATCCAGTTCCTTCTGCTTCTCCTCTTCCATCTTTCCACTTATTCCTTCCTCTTCTACTTCTTCTTCTTCTTTTATCCTTTCTTTCTTTTCCTCATCTTCACTTCCCTTTTTAGTGTATTTTCATCTTTCTTTCTCCTGATCACATTTTTCTCTTCTTTCATTTATCTAAGGCACCATATTTTCTGACCTTGACAGATTAAAACGAATAAATTTTAAAATTATGAAATTTGTAACCATTTAAAATATTTTAGTGGCAAAATCACAGTCATTTTTTTTCTATAAGCGAACAAATTGCAAAGAAATTCGGTGAGAATTAATTTCGGTTGCTTCCTTCTGATATCATGTCATAGATCACTTGACGTCAAACTTACCGATCGTTAGAATGAATCAAATTTTTCACAAGATTTAATTAGCTTTTAATACTAAATAATTTCCGTGTATATGCAATGGACAAAGAATTTTTGCTTTTTAAGAGACATCTCATGTTTAACCATTTTTTGAATACTATATTTGACAAAGAAGGTGAAGAAATAATTGCTACATATATAACATACCCATGATATGGATATGTGAAACGTACATAGAATGTTTATAACATATATACATAGAACAAAGGAATCCCGAAACATAAAAACACTTACGACTTCTTAGTTCAGGTACGAAACTTTTTATTACCTTTGAGTTAAAAGGTTTTTCGACATAAAGAGAGAGATACCATCTTTCTATGCTGACTTTTCCATCTGTCCCCCATCCGTGCGGCCCCGAAAGTCAACCGTCTTCTTCCGAGCCAGGAACTCAACTCAACTGACTTTTCAGATCTCAGCCCACGCTTCCGGTGCATGACCTCACTCACGTCCCTGGTCACATCCTCTATCTGTGATTCTTTTTGTGACATCTCTGAATGACACCTGCGCTCATGTTTGCACCTAACTAATCTATGCACTGAGCAGAAAGGTTCCCAGCCTAACTAAACCCAAAGGCAAGATATATAAAACGAAATCCCTCGGCCATTATATTACATATAGATCAATGCAATTACGAACAATCGCTGAAGATTGTGGAAAACGGTTATTCACAAAGAAGTGTGCAAACGATCTTAAATCGAATTTGAAGTTTTTGCAATGAATAGGTAAAGGAGCTACTACGTGACTTTGCACTTTGGATCTAGTTATTAGAATAGGAAAGAATCGGCAAGGCTTAAAATATGCTGATTGTATCCCCTGCATAGACAGAAGACACCCCCACAAAAAAGACAAACAACTGGTGATATGCCATAACTTACAGATTCATTTTGGCCGGAGAGGTATTACCTGTTAGGTTAGGTTTGGTTTGGTTTTATGGCATATCAACCATTATTGGTTATTTAGTGCCAAATCCAGTTTAAACAGTATATATATATTGAATCTATAATATTTATCCAAGTATTGCTATGTGTCACTAACAATTCAATTAAATATTAGTCGTTTGTTTACACACAGTTAAATGATGAAACAGTTCTATTTCAAGGAATTCATTTTAGCATAAGTCATTTATTGCACACAGTTTAAGTGTCAATCAACTCTATTTAGCGCATAGATAGGACCGTATCAGGTACTTCCACTCCGGGCCAGAGTGGACCTGGGAGCAATAGAAATGAAGGAGAAGTCAATATTTCCCAAAGCTCTAGCATTACAAGAGACTCACCATCAGATTGTTTCGTCTCATATCCAAGACACTCGTTGGTAGGGGGTCTTACCACTGTGGTGAGATGCAGTCGGTGTATTCTACAGACCTAGCTCACTGGGCTGTGCATGTTGGGATCTCATCTACGTGTTAAATAAATCTTTGAAAAGATTATTCGTATCCAATTGTTCTGCATGAAAAAAAAAACAAAACTTGAAAAACAAATACACCGAAAATTTATATATGAACGTACAATAAATGCGATTCTCTAATCTCTTGGCATGAAATAACCCTAGACGAGTCGACATGCAGTTAAAATAATTTTTCCATCAATCGAATACTTACTCGTAGAGTAATACCTAATACCTAAAATCTGATGCAACTAAAAAAAGGAAATGGATAAATAAATTAATTATATACCTTTTGAAGGTAGCAGAAAAAAACATAATCCAAATAGGTGATTATATTATGATGTAAAGTCGACGTTAACGTTTCTGTTTCAGTAACCATCATCAGGACTTGGATATCTAAATAGCTCACATAGCGATGGATGCTTGTTGAGATGACAAGAGCAAATGAGAAATATATAACGCTATGTGGAAATTTACTAAGCTTTTTGCTTAGATGTGGCACAAGGCCATATGAAAGGGGCATTCAATGAGACTCGAACTCACTCGTGTAGGTTTGCTAGTCGAGCTTGCTAACCATTACACCACCAGAGGCGCCTTTATATTCACAAATATATAACGCTATGTGAACTATTTTGATATCCAAGTCCTGATGAAGGTTACTGAAACCGAAACGTTAACGTCGACTTTACATCATAATATATTCACCAATTTGGTTTGGTTTGGTTTTTTGTTCAATGGCATATCAACCTTCGTTGGTTATTTTATGCCAAAGCCATCCTTCTAGAAGAACATTGTGCTATTTAACCCATAGCTGGGAGGATAAGGGGGTATTTGCCTGAAAGTGAACGTAATTGCGCGACTGGAGTTCGAACTCGCATCACTTTAACCATAACACCACGGAGACACTCCCACTAATTTGGATTATGTTTTTTCTGTGACCTTCATACTGTCGGATTTTAATCCATATTTACTTTTATATACACTTTCTTTGGGAGAAGGTTTTTTTTAATTCCCTAGTAGAGGTTCAATTCAACATATTCTAAACCCCACTGACTGGGATATTTCATCTGATGATAGTATTTTCAATTGATGCGACTATAAGAGTTGAGATGCTCGTGGTGTAATGGTTCGAGGAGGTGCCTGTGGTGTAATGGGTATCGTCGCAGGAAATGGACACGGCGACACAAGTTCAAATCCTGGACGAGACTGATTGCATTTCACATAGCACTAATACCCTTGGGAAAGGTCTAAATCCGATTATTCTCCCTCCAGCAATGGGTAAATAGTAGGGCAGACTATGTTCTTCAGCCTTGGTGAGGCAACTAGTCTAGGAGAAGGAAAACTCTGAATTCAAACCTGTTAAACTCCGCTTAAAAAATTGACCTTGTGTCATATCCTACCTGAGCAGAGGGGTTGGTAAATATGATAAGAGTTGAGATATAGATTTCTTTTATCCTGCTCTGCTGGTCAATATTTGAGCATATCCTTGGTTTAAGAAAATCCTTTATTTGTACACACTCACACACCCATATATATATAGTTCTATTATTAAGTATACACAAAAAATTTTTTTTTTTTAAGTTTATCATCGGTATCGGAGTATATGTAGATCTAAGTCTGATCAGCGGCTGACGGTTGCCTGAGCCAGAAACTAGCAGGGACCAAAATGCATTGACTCTGTTCTATAATATAATTTCCAATTTGGTTTCTTGTTTTAAAGACGAATCAACTTTCGAGGGTTAATCAAACCTAAATCCATCGTTGTAGACGAACAGCAATGATATTATTTAACCCATAGCATAAAGATAAGGCGATTCATGCCTTTTCTTTGGGTATTAAGTCGGAAAGTCAAAGTAACCGTGGGACTGGAGTTCAGACTCGCTCACTACGAGGCTGCACTCCAGTACTTTAGTCATTATGCCAAAGAAACTCCCCCTCCGCTACGCAATTAAGACTTTGTTCTGAGCTTTCTTATATATATATACTGCGTTCCCGAAATTCCGGCAACCCTTGCAGATGCCAAATCTACGTGTTCTATACTTTGTATTTAGTTTCATACAATGCGGTTAGATGGCTAAATACAAACAAGCTTAGTAATAATGATGATAGATGTATAGATTAATCGATAGATAAATAAAAGAAAAAATACTGGAAAAATACCACTAAAATTCTAATGAGAAAATTGCATGTACATTATTATTTGGCACGGTGTTATCCCTACTTGCATTTGATTCTGGTCCAGGCAGAAAGGGATTTGCAGTGAAATATGATCATGCGTAAGTATCGATAAATTTACTACGGTACAAGACCACAAGTGTTGGGCATGGAGCGTACTCATGTTATCACTGGTCTGGCGACAGAAATCTGAGCAGAGACTGCGTTAAACCTAAGAAAGGAGGCAGACTTCTTTTGCAATCTGATTTGTCACAATTTTTAATGATTAGAGTTGAAAGTTTTAATGAATTTATTTAATAAGTTATAGTATAAAAACAGCGCTTAAAGAATTAAAAAAAAGACCTATGTATTTACCCAACCCTTCCGAGACACAAGGTCATTTTTAAGCGTCGTCTATCAGGTTTAAATTCAAAGTTTTCCTTCTCTAAGACGGATAGTCATACCAAGGTTAAAAAACATCAGCTGTCCTACTTATAATTAGGGATTTTAATTAATTGTTTTAGTGATAAATTGTTTATAGCTAAACTTGGGGTTCGGGGGTTTAGATTTGTAAAGGTCGAGACGAATAAACTTTGTTTTGCAAAGACGTGTCAGTAAAAGTTTTAAGGATGACGTATGGTAAATGCGTTCGGAAGTGTACGTGTGTATCGTTGTGGGTTAGCCATGGTTGTGCGTATGTATGTGTGTGTGTGTCGTAGGGGTCCGTTAATGTTCACTTCTCTATATATACAGGTCAACCAGAGGAGAGGGAAAAAGAGGATATCGGCCACAGGAAGAGGTAGAGAGAGTCGTAAAGGTCAATCAGATGAGAGTAAAATAGGAGGGAATGTGCCACTGGAAGTAGTGGAGTCGGCACAGGAGGAGATACGCAGAGGACCCAGGCAGTCAGAGAAGAAGCAGTCAGAGAAAGAGCAACATAGGGAGACGAGAGACGAAGCCCAGAGGGAGCTGGTGGCCGAGTTTGCGGAGAATTAATAACCCAGTCTGTGGCTATCCCTTTCGCTGCACACAGCTTGTTCTCTTTATCTAAATCAGTTGACGCATTTCCTACTCTGTCACTCTCTTTTTTCGGTGACTACTATGAAAAAGTAGTAGCAAATACACTTTCCTATCAAGCAATCCGACAGAATTGAATCTTGACTTGCGCTCCGGATTAGGGGGAATTGAAACTTTGAACATGATATAAAAAAATTCATGAATCGCAACTTGGAATACTAGGCTTGTTTCCAGATCATATAGAGACCCTGATGTGAATGATTGCTGGTTTCGTTCTAATACTTTTGTAAGATTAAATGAAACCCTATAACCAATGGATTTTCACTAAAAACGGTTGTTTCAATAATAAAAAAAAACAACTCATACTCTACAGAAACAATCTTCCTGTTGGTGAGGTTTAGAATATGCTGACTTATTCCCTGCAGAGTGGGGAAGAACCCTTCCTTTTTCAAAATAGGTGTATGATACTAAACTCCGTCAGCGCTGGATTGATTTTATGCCACATCAACAATTGTAGGTCATTAATGGCAAATCTCTGTGTATATATATATATATATATATATATATATATATATATATATATATATATATAAGCAGTTCTATTTCAAACAATTCAGATTTGAGAAGTGTTGAATAAATTTTACTCTTAGTTCCACTCTGACATGGAGTAGCAGAACTTATTAGGTCCCTATTTATGGATCAAACAGATGTGTTTAAAGATTATTTGGCCGTGTGACAAAAGAAAAAAAAACAAAAAAAAAAAACTACGCAAAAATGTAGACATGATGTAACCGTGTGGTTCTCAAATAGACGTTTATAAAATTAAGACACCAGATAGACATTTGTACCACCACGGATCTCAGCAGACCTTTGTAGCGCTACGGCACAACGTAGACATGTGTACCACCACGGTTCAAATGGGTCTATGAATACAGAATATAGCACTACGCCTTCAGTTCAATCATAGCCCAGTCGGTTAGGGCTATAGAATACACCGACTGCTTCTCTGCAGAGGGGTAAGAGTGTCCTATTTATGACACTAAACAATCTGATGGTGAGATTCGAGGAATGCGGAGTACCCCTTCATTGCCATCGTTCCCAGGTCCGGAATGGTAGCACCTGGTCAGCGTCCTATCTATGGGTTAAATAGAACTAAACAATGGTTTCTTGAGTTCACGATTCCTTTGCATTTAAACTGCGTATTTATGCTAAACGGAATTGCTTGAAATGGAACTGTTTTTGACATTGAAACTGTACTTATGCTAAACCGAATTGTTTAATATAGAACTATTTTCACATTTAGCTGTGCATAAAGAAAATGTATACTTATACTTAGCTGAATTAGAACTGGTTGGCTAAACTGAATAGCTTGAAATAGAAATATTTTTGACAATTAGACTGTCTACTAAAGCTAAACTGAATTGTTTGAAATAGAACTGATTATTTGTTTTAAAATGGATTTGGCGTTAAATAACATACAAAGTTTCATATGCCATAAAACCTAAATAACCAACTAACCAACCAACCATCAGTTTCAATCAGACCCCCGTTGTAACCGCTTCGTGAAAAAAGTTAACGAAAACACAAAACGTCTGTTTATTCGTTTGATACGAAGTTTATTTGCTACCATCCTTTCCTGGTGGTCGCCGACAAGAGAGAAACAGTGAATGAAAATGAGATAACTGCTTAAGATTTTCAGTTGATGTTCTCGTACGGGCTTGTTTTGGGTTTCTATCTTTACATCTTTACACACCCCAAAATAGATACCGTAATTTTCTGCCCGTCTTCAAATCTCTGAGACTTGTGTCCAACTCCCTCTTTTCCTGTGTTCTATCCTACATCCCTATTAACCACATTTACCAACCCCTCCGCTCGGGCAGGATATGACACAAGGTCAATTTTTGAAGCGGAGTTTAACAGGTTTGAATTCAGAGTTTTCCTTCTCCTAGACTAGTTGCCTCACCAAGGCTGAAGAACATAGTCTGCCCTACTATTTACCCATAGCTGGAGGGAGAATAATTGGATTCATACCTTTCCCAAGGGTATTAGTGCTATGTGAAATGCAATCAGTCTCGTCCAGGATTTGAACTTGTGTCGCCGTGTCCATTTCCTACGACGATAACCATTACACCATGGGCACCTCGACGTCCCTATTAACAGCTCTTACGTTTGAATTTCTTCCAGCTAATTAGAACCTGCCGCCGAATTGCTGCTTATACATTTTTATTTTTAACCCTGGCGTCCGCTGCTATCCCAACTTAGACTAAGGGAACACTTCGTTCACGCTTTCCTTCGCATCATGCCTCTCTCTCCGACTGCCTCGAATCTCTTTTTCATTTATGTCCCTTCCTTTTTCATTCTCGTCTGGTTGATCTCTAATCTATCAAGGAAACAACTTATTACTAAAACAATGAACCCGAGTCCCTAATTATATTGCAATGAGCGTACAGTGAAAGCGATTCACTCCTCTCATGGCATAAAATGGCATGCTGACTGGCCGTTAACATCAATCAATCAATCTACTCAAATGAATCATAGATCAAATAATTCTTTTGATGTCCAGCAATCACCGAGTTTTATCAACGTAGTTGACTGAAAGCACCATATGTGTTGCTTAATATATGTGGATCAATAAAAGTCGTGAATTTTGACAAAGAAGTTGGCAAGAGGAAATGTTATTTACAGCTACACCTTTTTCAGAGAAATCAATAGTAGTGGGTCTTTTTACTGCGACTGGAACTTTATCTTCAGCGGAGAGTCACTGTTTCCCCTGTCTTTTCCACTCAGGCTCGTTGTGGCAAACACATTTAGTTAATTTGTAATTTTTTTAATAGAATCACTTCTCTATACACATTACACATTCTTGTGTAAATTTCACATAATTTTGCATATCTCAGCTACCAAAAATTTGGTGATAGAGTTTTGTTCAAGCCTGGAGCACTCTAATTTCTAACTATTTTGAATAGTGTTGTATGCCAAGAATAAAGAGGCAACAACTCTTACGTATAAAAGCATAATCAGCTTCTATTCTTTTATTACGAAATGTACGAAATAGTGGAGTTAAGCAGAGTCCAAAAATGGCTTGGATATAAACACAGAGGGAGATACGGAATCTTCGGAGAACCGCTTCTTCGTTTTGCTTTCACGAGAATGGTAGAGGGCCAAATCAAAACACCTAATCATCTCAGCTCCTTTTGGCTTTCAACTTCAGGGCTTTTGTAAGTCGCTCTTTTTTATGGGATCATACTCGCTTTCGACTTTAGTGAGTCTGTTTTTTTTTTTCACCTTTTATTACTCTCACGAGTCTTCACATTACTTTGTACGTCAAGCCTATCTTAATGTATTCAATCATCTTAGATTCTCCTCGTTTTCGCAAGACTTAAACAAGCTCAGGCTTTTATGAACATCTCAACCCTGGGCTGTATGGTACGACCCCAGCATCCAAATCGGCATGACATCTAGTGAATCTTCTGCCGGCTCCTTCCTTCTCGTTCGTTTTCAATAGGTCGAAAATCTTCCGTAGTATCATATTCTTCCGGACGCCCACGCAATCTTCGTGGTCATATTTCCTACCGGTATGCTACCCACACTATTCTCATGGTATTTCCACCGTGTTTTGTTTACTTTAGGAAACACAGGGACATCCTTCTTTGCCACCTTCCTAACTGACGCGGCCTATCAAAGGCATAATCCTGTCTTTATTCAACAATATTCCTAAAACAAATATTTTATCTTGATTAGAATACTTTTTATTATGAACCAATACCAAACAATACAGGGTTTATATTTTCGGATTTATATATATATATATATATATATATATATATATATATATATCAAATATATTGTGTTTTTTTAATAAAATCCTCTTATAAAATCATCTAATAAAACTCAAAATAGAAACGTAGGGGCTATATTAAACTGGGCTGACTGAGTGGACGGTCAGAAAAAAGATTGTCCTCGATATATATATATATATATGCTAACAAATATGACGAGAGAGAGAATAGTCTTGAACTTCGACATAGTGTCTGAACAAAGATATACGTTCCTGGCCGGTTAATCAGTAAGTCAGTAGTCTAATGAGGAATATATCCAAGATAATCAGCTTTGTCAATAGAACTGAATGTTAATTCCCAAGCGAATATTTATCACATCAATTGTGTTAGGTTGTGGGATTATTGGACAGTTTTTACATACACACATCTAACACACATACACATATATGTATATATAGACGTTTAACAAGCATATATATATATATATATATACGCACGATTAACACACACACATACATGAACAAACTTAACACACACCTATATGTATACGTTTAACTCAAACATCCATGATTACACGTAAAAGACACGCACACAGATACTCACTTTATACCTGTTTAACACACACACATATACACATGTTTAACCCACACGCATACACTCACCTATATACTCGTTTAACACACACACACACGAACACATATATACACGTTTAACACACATACCCATATATTCATTCTTAACACACGCACACATTTATATACATACATACATACACGTTTAGCACGCATACATTTACATATATGCATGTTTAACACACACACACACACACACACACACATGTATACTCGTTTAACGCACATTTATACACTTCTAACACATACACACTCAAATATATAAACGTTTAATACGCACACACATATATACACGTCTAAAACACACACATACACACATATATACACGTTTAACACACATATATATATTTATATATAATCACATATACACACATTAACTCGCACACTCAATATATATACACGTTTAACACAAACAATCACACGTATACACGTCTTACACACACACACTCACATGTATACACGTCTAATGCACACATACACTTTTAATACACGCATACACCCACATATATACAAGTTTGACACATGCATACACTCATATATATATATATATATATATATATATATATATATATATATACATTTGACACTCACACATACACCTACATAAACATTTGTCACACACAAACTTATATATAAATACGTTTGACACGGACACACATACATATATATATATACACATTCAACACACACTTACATATATATACATTTGACACACACATACATATAAGTAGATGTTTCCCACACACTCACACAGGTTTGTTTAACAAAAACGATTTAAAATTGTTGACAAAGGAAATTTGTGAATTTTGGAACACTCGGATTCTTATAATTTGCACAATTGAAAAAGAGAACTTATTTCAAAATGTCGCCATTTAAATACAATTTTGTTGTTTCCTTTACCCTCAGACTTATTTGTCTAAATCCTCGCAAATATGGTGTAGTAAACAATTAAGATGGACGTCAATAGAGAGTAACAAAGCTTATAGTTTCCCTACAATTATCCATCTTCTTGTTTCAGTAACAGAACTGTAAATACCAAAGTACTTATTCCCATCGAAAATTCGTAAAACCAGTACACGTAAAATGTGATGAGTAAAATTGTGGACCATTTTAAATCTTTACAGAAGATAGGAAGATAAACAAATTGTCATAAAAATGTTTGTCTTAAATCAAGAAAGCAGAATAAAACAGAAGAAACTTATCTCTTCTCCATCGGCTGGTTTACTGAATAAAAGGTGAAGAAAAGTATTTTTTTTTTTTGCATTTGAGTGGAATATTCTTTTTCTAACCGGGCCATTGGCCAATAATAAGTAGAGAGTACGTCAATGATCCTGGAGACTGGGGTTCAACCCCATTCGTGACATGCCAAAAACTCAAAAAATCGTACTTGATGCCATCTTGCTTAACACTCAGTATTATATGAGTAAAGTGAAGCAATGCGGACAATGCAGTAGCGCCCTCGCCTACACCTCAGTGTAGTGGCTATTGAAAAGGTATAAAAATTTATTTCTAAGAAAAAATCAAACCAACCAGAGTGGAAATGGGAGAAGTAATCCCAGATAATTCGGCATTAAAAAGCTACCTCCTCCTTTGTGTCGAGGGCTACTATGTGAACCCTCAGTCGAATTCGGGGACCGAAATGAAGGCAGGAAAAATTAGCCAGCAGAAGGGTTCCGTCACTCGTTTCTTGAATTACCGCTAAGCTCTAACAGGCAAAGAGCTTCCCAAGAAATATAAGTAAAATTAAACGAAAGTCAACTACAGAAGTTCTACCAAGTTAAACACCTGAAAGAAAATTCATCCGAGAATTCTGATAAAAAAGAACTTTAATGAAGTCTCGTAATTAGATGAACACAGACATTTCGACAAAACAAAAAAGAAAAGAAAAATACTCGAAAAACTTTTTTTCCCAGACTCCACTCAGATAAGTTCCTGCAAATTATGCTAAAAATTGCCACACTTTATTTTTTCTATCCCTTTCTTTCTTGTTTCTTTTGTATAGATTTTTTTTTTAAACATAATTGTCTGTGTTATCTTTTCGAATCCATATCCGAACTAGAAAGCTGCAGAACTTACTTGCCATTTGATATTGCACACTAAAGCCCCGTAAAAACTTTACTCAGTTAAATATTAAAATTGGCTTTAGTGTCACTCACTTCATATCAAATTTTATCCTTTCAAATTTTCTTTATATTGCGAATTTTTATCCCTTTAAAATTTCTTTTCGCCAAATTTACTTACTTTACTACTGTCGTTCATCTAACGATTGTATTTTTCAAACACATGAAACTTAGTAAAGAAGTTGCCGGAAAAAGGTGAGATGACAGTCATACGCGCACACTCACGCATACATATATGTGCACATACACACACATAATATATCTATACACACACACATAAGTGGACGTAAACACACATATGTGCACATACTCACAAACACACACACACACACACACACACACACACACACATATATACATACGCGCATGCACATACATATATATATATAAATGTGCACACATACATATATATAGTTGGTCGGTTGGTAGGTTGTTTAGGGTTTATGGCATATCAACCTTTTTGGGTTATTTAATGCTAAATCCATTTTTATACAAATAATCGGTTCGATTTCAAACAATTCATTTTAGCATGAGTATAGTTTGTCAAAAACATTTCTATTTCAAGCTACTCATTTTAGCCAAACAGTTCTAATTCAAACAATACATTTTAGTGTAAGTATAGTTTTTGTTTAATAACAATTAAACGTCAAAATAGTTCTATTTCGAATAATTCGGTTAAGCGTAGAACAGTTTCAATATCAAAACTGTTCCATTTAAAACAATTTAGTTTACTATAAATACGCAGTTTAAATGTCAAAAACATTTTTATTTTAAGCTATTCAGTTTAATCAAACGGTTCTAATTCAAACAATTCAGTTTAGTACACAGTTTAATTCTATTTAACCCATAGATAGGACCCTATCAGGTGCTACAACTCCGAGCCATAGTGGACCTGGGAGTGATGGCAAAGAAAGGGTTCTCCAGATTCCCCAAAACTGCAGCATTACTGGAACTTCACCATTAGATTGTTTAGTGTCATATCCAGGACACTTGTTGGGGGTCTTACACCTCTGCAGAAGGCTAGTCGATGTATTCTACTGTCCCAGTCTACTGGGCAACACTTATATATGTGCATACACACACACATACATATAAATAAATATATATATATATATATATATATATATATATATATACATATTTGCACATACATACACACATACATATATACATGAATTAGTGTCCAACTAATGATTGGTTTATGTACGTATAGTTGGCCATGTCTACCAAGAATCCGAGCTTAATATTTATTTCTCAATTTAAACATTTTGGTAAAAAAGTCAGAATAAAAAATATCAAAAGTAAAAAGTAATTCATTATCAAAATTGTATGTACGTTTATATATAAGGAATATTAAAAATAACAAAATACGAAACCAAACAAACATTGGAATATAAGTTGCATCGTTCGTATATCTATTTTTCAAATATTAATATTTGGTTTGAATTCTATCGATTATAAAGTTAGAAAAGAAGATTTTAAAAAAAATCGAGCAATCTCGTTTCCCTTTGGTTAAAGAAAAGTCCACCTTAATACTAACGCAAGTTACATTCTCTTTTGAGTAATGCATTGTGTTACCTTAGCAATGTGACGGGGTGTTATCCCTTGCCAAACACTAGGATGATTCCGCCTTCAATCAGCAGCTTCATGTGTTTCGCAGGTTTGAAATGTTTTTGGATAACACGAAATGAATCGCTAGGCCACCACGTTGTGTTTTTAAGATACGGACAATAAAACAAACACTCATCGGAATCGCTGCTCCGCAAGTAGGCGAATGCTACCGCACAATTAAGTTAGTAAGAAAAAAAAGGTCGATGCTAAGAAACAGAGAACAAGCAAGGCTTTGCAACAATAACAACGTTTAAAAAAAATTTCATTCAAAGTTATTACATTCGTGGCAAGTTCCGTCAGAGATCGTCAGTTTCTCGTATAAGGTTTAGTCTATCTTCCGCTTTCTATATCCTGGGCAGTTGGGTACTAGGCAATCTTAAATAGCGGTTATATTTGTTTTTCACGGCGTCGTATTTGGACTGCTTTCTCAGTTCCTCTACTCTTAGCAGTCGGGCACAAAGTCAGTAAAGCTGAGGGTCGGCGTTGGAGTCGACTTCAAAGAACTGTCAATCTTCAGCCAAATTGCACACCAAATTTCTCATCTAAATTTGGCTAAAAATCGCTTTGAACTCATTACAATCTTAAGGTGTTATCCCTTTGTTTTCACAGTTCTCTTTGTCATCAAAATAACTCAGCTCTTATAACAACTTGCCTCTCATCAAAACATATTGTAATTTTTTTCATAAAACCAATCCCAGCGATAGAATAAAAACAATACATTTTTTCCTACAATACCCTTCGAAAATCCATTACGCTGTTACAGATTTTTATTTTATTTCTTTATTCTTCTAAAATCCACGTAAATTCCGTTTCTCTCTGGGTAATAAACCCCTTCTGAAAGGTCTGTGAACCCCAAGGATTACAGAAATGATAACCCATTACCCTGTCATGAGACCTGGTTGCGTGACATATCAATTATAGGAAAAACATCGATCACATGGATATCTGATCTTTCAGATAAAATAAAACGATAATCCTCCCAAGGTGCAGCCGTATCAGTACTATTGTTTGGATCCACCAGCTGGATTTTAATGAAATTCTTAAAAAGAGTAAGATGAGAACTAAACAGAAAGGCTGCGTGCTGTTTTGAGAAAAACTTGGAAACAGCACCCAACAAAATAGCTGCTGTATGGCCACTTACGTTCCATCACGCAAACTGTCTCAGTAAGATGAATAAGACATGGCACTGGGCACTGCTAGAGAAGCTAGGATCAATTCAGAGGTGACATTTTTACGAAGACTTCTAAACATAGGCTCATACGAGTTTTCTGACCAGCAAAGAGATTCATCAGATCTTTGTGGACAATGGATACCATCCCAAGGATGTGCCAAGAGCGATAGACGATAGAGACGGATGGAACGAACTAGAAAAAGAGAATCTGTACAGTCAGAATGACTTGATGATGGTTCCTTTATAATAACCCTAAAAATAGTAAATCGCCATAATACATTTATTTACATAATACATAGTAAATCGCAATAATACATTTATTTACATAATATTAAGATTTTCCAAATCAGAGAATAAAACAATTATATTTTGGGTTAAGGTTCTTCTCGTCCAATGGTTATCATCTCTCAAAAGAAATAACGGCTCAATCCTAAATATAAAATAAATGCTCTCATTTATTAATGTCTAATTAATTATAATAGCGTTTATATATTCTTTATTTCAAATCTAAAATGAAGAAAAAAAAGTTACATTGTGTTTTCTCTCTAAGTTGATATTTGTGTGTTAAATCAATTAATTTTTCTGTGGATACACAAATTGCCTAAAGAAGTTTGTATATCGATACAATATCTAATAAAAGTAAAGTTAGCGACCATAGTCGAGGGTGACCCGAAGGCTCCCTTTTCGATAGCTACTACAAACAAGGTGTAGGGGAGGGCGCTACTCCATTCCCAGGATTGCTCCACTTTACCCTTGAACCGTACCTTATAATGCTGAGTGCTAAGCAAGGTGGTATCAAGTACCATTTTTAAAGTCTTTGGTATGACTCGACCTGGGATTGAACCCAGGTCTCCCGGGCCATTGGCGAACACGGGAATGGGAATTAATTTTGGTAGGCAAAGGTAAAAATTAAACGGTCCCCGAGAATGGCGTTATAAGAGAATCATACAAGGACTAGAAAAGACCTACTTCCCCAATCGAAAACATGAATACATCAAAGGTTTTCTTTGGCTTTATTGTATATGAAAAATTGTTGATTATTTAATGCCAAATCCTGTTTTTACATCCATATCAAATATATGATTTGTAAGTGCCTTTCGTAGATACACACAGTTAAATGATCAAACTTTTCTATTTCTAAAAATTTAATTTAGCATAAGTCAACAAAGTTAAATGGCTTCAAGTATTGCTAAATATCACATATAATTCAGTTAAATATGAATCCTTTGTTTACACAATTAAATGGTCAAATAATTCAATTTAGCCATTTGTTTGCACTCAGTTTAAATAACTAAACAGTAATATTTGACTTACAGATAGGACCTTATCAGATGCAACCATATCGGACTAGATTGGACCTTAGAGTAAGCGCAATGAAAGGGTTCTACGTATTCCCCTATGCTCTAGTATTACTGCAGCCTCACTATCAGATTTTTAATGTAATATCTAGGACATACGTTGTGGGAGATTCTGTCGGTGTATTCTATAGCCCTAAACGACATGGATACCCCTAAGGAAATTACGTTCATCTATGCCATACTGGGGGAAGTTTTAACATATGTTCAGGATAAGGAAGGTGTACAGGTTCAGAATATTTTAAAACTCTCCATCTACATGTATGGAAAAGGTTTGTGCTTGAGATGCCCAGGACTAATTTCGACCCTACTTGAAGTCTAAATCCAAATTGAAATATTTGAAGAATTTTTAAAAAACGTATGTTTAATTCATACACAAATGCATACATGCATATGTTTCACACATGCATGCGAAAGTTTTACACAAGCTTTTTTTATTCATATTCAAGACTCACACACACACATATATATCTAACAGTGTATAAATATATATAGCACAATACGTATATATTTATGCTTGGTTTTGTTTCTTTGTTTAATGGCATATCATCATTTGTGGATAATTCAATGCCAAATTCGTGAAACTCCCCAATGTCTCCCAGTTCTGAGTTAAATTGTATAACATTTTAACTCACAACTGGGAGACATAAAAGAGTTTCAATACTTTATTCATTACGCCACAGAAACGCTTCCTAAAAAAAAAAAAAAAAAAAAAAAAAAAAAAAATGAAATGAATATCCCCCCCACAATAGACTGCCTCCAAAACTACCTAAAATCCAGTAGTAAATAAAAGTCAAAACAAAGAAGAAGCATTTGAACTCAGGAGCCAACTGGAAGAAATATATCAATATTGGTCAGTATGTATTTAAGTCCTATAAATTTAAAATGCTGAATTTTACAAAATGTTATGCTGTATTTTGTTTGTGAAATAATGCTTAAACTATGCGTTTTAAATGTAAAGACACGTTTACTCTACTATAAAGCCAAATTGATGTTAGTCTTTCCAAATGTCAGCGAACAAGGCAGAATGTTTTTGAATCTCTTCTATAATATAATTTAAAAATTCGTAAAGAGAGCCCTAACAGTAGTTTAGAAGAAAAAGAAAAAGCCTAAAACACCTAATGCTACCACAGCCCGCCACCCAAGAGAAAGGAAAAAAAAAAATTTTTTAAGCCCTATAATTCCTGAAGCCTGCTAAGTTCCCAACTGTTGTAAAAAAAAAAAAAAATAAAAAACCTAGGAAAAGTCCCAATACAGCAAAAAAAAAAAAAAAGAAAAGCAAAAGTCAGTACCAGTGAAAGTCAGACGAAAATACCTTAATCTTGGACTTTAACTAAGTTAAAACTTAAGAAAACTTAAACCAAAATTACCCCCCCCCTTTTTTTGCTTACACATGGGAAGCAGTATGATGTACGTAAAGGTATTTGAATAAACCCATGGACGACCAAACTCAATACCTAAACGGGTCCTGGACGTGAGTTTGACGACTTTACGCTCAGGATCGTTAGTTCGATCGGGGAACTACTGCTGCTCCTCTATAAGAGTGGCTTCTATAGAAGAGAATAAAACAGCCATCGAAAGATAACCATGACCCACACTCAAACCACATACACAAACTGCATCGCTCTTCGCGCGGGTAAAAAAGGGGCGCGTCCTGCTGAGGTTGGAGCCCTGGCCTCAGTGTTCGAAAAATCAGCTACAGAGCTCAAACAATCAAAACTACTAAAATGCAAGCAAACACTACAAATAGCCACATTTAACGTAAGAACCTTAAATAGAATAGGACAACTCCCAGAGCTAATCGCATCGGCCGAAGAACATAAGATAGACATAATATGCATACAAGAACACAGATACACGCACACCGAAGATATCAAATATCACGAAACTGGCAATGGCTGGTCGCTCGACACTGTATCCGCATGGAAAAACACTGTCAACGCCGCAGTAGGAGGGGTAGAATTACTTATAGGACCTAGAGCATTAAAAACGCTTAATAGCGTTGAGAAAATACAACCTAGAATGATGGCAGCTACATTTAAAGGAAACCCCAGAGTAACAATCATCTCATGCTACAGCCCCACCAATGTAAGTGAAGAAACTGAACTAGTCACCTTCTACGATGAGTTATCCTCATTAGTGCGTAGCATCCCGAAACACAACATGTTAGTCATTGGCGGAGACATGAATGCCCAAATTTGAAAAAACGGAAACAACAAATACAGCCTCCACAACACGTCAAATAGGAATGGGCAACATCTAACAGATTTCATGATAGAAAATAGATTAGCATGCCTCCATACAAACTACCAAAAAAGAGAGGGCAAACTATGGACATACACGTACGCAAACAATACTAAAGCTCAGATAGACTACGTCCTTATAAACAAGAAATGGAAAAATAGTGCATTGAATTGCGAGGCATGCTCCTCTTTTGAGAGTGTGTCCACCGATCACCGAATAGTCACGGCGAAAATACGGTTAAGCCTACGAAAAAACGCCAAACGAACAGCGACCACCAACCACTATGACTGGGCCCTATTGAACAACAAAGATATAAGAGATAAATACGTATTAGAATTAAGAAACAGATTCGAAACACTACAAGAAAAGACGGAAAAAAGTACACCAAACGACGAATATGAAAATTTCGTCAATGCACACCTCGAGACAGCAGCAAAATACATTCCAACAAAAATTAAAACTAAATATAGAGTCCCATGGGAAAATTTAGCGGTGAGAGAAAAACGTGCACTAGTGAAAACAGCCTCCAAAAATTATCGAAAAAACCCAACAAACACAAATGCCTTAAAACTAAAAACGGCACAATATCAATTAGCAGGCATATATATAAAGGAACAGACAGAATACATTCAAAATCAGATAGATAAGATTAGAGACTCGGTGGAAGATAGACAATCTAGAATAGCCTGGCAAACAATAAACGAAGGGAGCAGAAGAAAGAACACAGCCAAAGCAAAACTTAAAGCAGCAAACCAACAAGAAAGACTAAAACTGTAGAAACAGCACTTCGAAAACTTACTTGGAAACCCACCAAAAATAACGCATGAACCAATCACCAGAATAATTAGCAAACAATTAGACATTAAACTAGAACCGTTCACACAAGAACTCGACTCGGTTCTCAGAAAAATTAAAAATAGGAAAGCTGCAGGGCTGGACGAAATTCCCCCGGAAGTATGGAAGACCAGACAATTCGACGACATACTGCTCCGCCACTGCAACGCAGTATACAATCAAAATCCGATAGATAGATAGATGGATGAAGGGATGCATACTCCCCTTCCCTAAAAAGGGGGACCTCGGATTAGCCAAAAACTACCGAGGCATAACACTTACATCCATAGCTGCCAAAATCTACAATGCCCTACTACGAAACCGAATAGAACCCAAAATCGACAACATACTTAGAAAAAAACAAAATGGCTTCCGAAGAAATAGATCCACGACCTCACAAATATTAACCATCCGCAGAATCCTTGAAGGTGTACGGGCAAAGAACCTACAAGCGACATTAATATTTGTCGACTTTACCAAGGCTTTCGATTCCATACACAGAGGAAAGATGGAACAAATCCTACTAGCGTAAGGCATACCTAAAGAAACCGTAGCGGCAATAACGATTCCCTATAGAAACAATAAAGTAAAAGTACGATCACCGGATGGAAACACAGAATACTTTGACATTGTAGCAGGAGTGCTACAAGGGGACACGCTGGCCCCGTACCTCTTTATCATTTGTCTAGACTACGTACTTAGAACATCGATTGACAAAATCAAAGAGAATGGCTTCGAACTGATGTAGAAAAGAAGCAGAAGGTACCCCGCAACAACAATTACCGACGCCGACTACGCCGATGACATAGCGATATTGGCAAATACACCTGACCAAGCCGAAACACTTCTGCATAGTTTGGAACGAGCAGCAGCAAGCATAGGTGTCTATGTTAATGCACACAAAACGGAATATATGTGCTATAACCAAACGGGGGACATCTCCACTCTAGAAGGAACCCCTCTTAAACTAGTAGACAAATTCCCGTACCTAGGAAGCAGCGTCGAATCAACCGAAAAGGACATCGAAACGAGGTCAACGAAAGCATGGACAGCTATCAATAGGCTATCGATTATATGGAAATCAGACCTAACCGATAAAATGAAACGCAGTTTCTTCCAGGCAGCGGTCACATCGATACTGCAATATGGATGCACTACATGGACGCTAACAAAACGGCTGGAGAAGAAGCTAGATGGCAATTACACAAGAATGCTGCGTGCAATCCTGAACAAGTCCTGGCAGCAACACCCCACAAGACACCAACTGTACGGTCACCTGCCCCCTATCACGAAAACTATTCAAGTTAGACGAACCAGACATGCAGGACACTGCTGGAGAAGCAGAGATGAACTCATAAGAGATGTACTCTTATGGATCCCCACACATGGCCGCGCAAAAGCAGGGCGACCAGCACGAACATACATTCAGCAGCTATGTGAGGATACAGGATGTTGTCCTGAAGACCTACCTAGGGCGATGAACAATAGGGAGGAGTGGCGAGAGAGGGTCAGGGATATCCGTGCTACCAGCGCGATGATGATATATATATATATCACTTCATAGGTAGTAAGTAAAGTTAGCGATATTCAACACTAGATAAAACTGATTTTTTCCCTACAATGACTATTGTAAAGAAGTTTCGTATCTCATCCCATTGGTGAAAAGCCTATTTATTTTTCGAGGAATATTTCAGCAAATATCTAGCAATCAGAATGGCTTAAAAACTTTCGCTGTAGATTTTTCTGCTCATTTTGTTTCCTTCAAAGCGAAAGCTCTATAACATTTATTTCATAAAAGAGATTTATAAATTTTTTATTGTTAGCGAAACGTACAGAAGCTGATAACGCTGTTTTAGGATGAGTAGATAAAGCAATGGCCAACTTCTCAAACTCAGTAGCAATTTCTAACCTGACACCTACAAATCTCAGTGTTGAGAGAAGAATATTTCAAAATTTTAATACGTTTTTCGTTCGTTTTTAAGTTTTCAAATCACTAACGCAATAATCGATATATATATATATATATATATATATATAGAATAGACATGTTGTTTAAACACTCTTTTTCCAAAATCAAAAAAGTGCTCTATATCGACCAGTTGAACAAGGTAAAACCTAAAATCAGTTAATTACTATCAGTTACATGTACATAAAAAGTAGAATCATCGGATGAGATTTGGAAGGAATCTTGTTAGAAAGACTGTTGTGTCAATAGTCCAAGTGAAACTTATTTTATGCCTCGGAGAGAAAAAAAAAGCCTTTTTAGGATGAAAACAGAAGAAACTTTCTTATTTCGTTGGTTTCAAATTACGCACATATCGAATAGAATCTATAAAAAAATTAATGAAATTTCAAACTATGGTATATCTTTAATATTTCTACTCGAGCAAGAAGTTCACTGAAGAGACAGATTTCAAAAGGTCTACTCACCATTTGTTTAATATAATATTATATATTTGGAATAAATTGCCTTATAAGATCGAAAATAGCAATTGGGTAAAAAAAATATGATTTAATTGGATGATAAAAAAGTGGGTTGAAAAATTTAGCGGGCTTTTTGAAACTTTCAAATTTGATCTGTGTAGATATTGTATTAATGTATTCTGTGTAAATATTCATTTTTTAAAGGTTGATATGAGAAGATGGTTAAAAAGGAAGATGCTTAAGGAGGAATAATAATAATAATCATATGAGGACTTTCCTATCTCGGAGTAAAATTGGAAGAATGCGAAAAGAGGGATAACTACCTCGACATTTCTGGGGAATTAAAAAAAACTCTGGAACATGAAAGTGACGATTATATAAATTTTAAGAGGTGCTATTGGTACAATCAACAAAGGATTGGTACAAGTACTTGGAAATAACAGGACAGTGAAGACTGTCCAAACAGCAGCATTGTTGAGATAGGCAAGAATACTGAGAAGAGTCCTGGAAACTTAAGGCGACTTGATGTCTCTCAAACTCGACTGGAAAACAATCAGCTGACGATGATGTGAAAAAAATCTCAAGGAGTAAACTTATAATATGAAGGAATAGAACCACCCAATCGGGGAAGTATTAAAATACTTGATTTGATTTGGTTTGGCTTTATGGGATATCAATCATTGTTGTTTATTTAATACCAAATCCATTTTAATACATAGAAACAGTTCAATTTCAAACAATTCAATTTAGCATGTGCAGGGTTTAGATCTGTTTAACCCATAGATATGACCTTCTCGGGTGCTACCACTCTGGGCCACAGTGAACCTTGGAGCGATGAAAATAAAGGGATACACCACGTTCCCAAGGCTCCAGCATTACTGGAGCCTCACCATCAGATTGTTTAGGTTTTATACAGGACTCTCGTAAGAGGAGTCTTACCGTGTGCAGAGATACAGTCAGTGTATTCTGCAGCCTCAGTCGACTGGACCACAAAATACTCTGAGAAAATAAAGCTATGAATATCAGGGGACATTAAAATTCAGGCAATTAAATTCTGCTCTAGAGATCAAACGAAAGGAATAAATACTTGGGCATTTTCATCTTTTAAGATACTCTGGATTCTTCTTCAACTCAATAAGAGAGGTGGTTTGAAGCAAACATTTTATTTGTATTTTTAGATGAAACGGATGCACTACAATATCTAAATGAGACTTGCTATCACTCAGAATCCAGTAAAAAAAACCGTTAGAACAAGTGTGAAGAACGCGTCAGGAGTATAATATCATCTCTAAAGAGGTACGATAAGTTTATCTAATTCATTTTGGATGAAGATCTGCAAATGATTATTAGAAATTTCTAACAAGTATTTTTCTCCCACTTAATTTTTTTTGAAATTGGAACTTGCTCAATTTTGGTTGGTTGATTTTTTTATGGCGTATCAACACTTTTCGGGTCATTTAACGCCAAATTAAGTCATTTTGATAAAAGTTTCAAACAATTCATTTTAGTATAAGAATAACTTTGTAGACACACAGTTAAACGTCAAAACTATTCTCTTTCAAACAATTCAGTTTAGCATAAGTACACAGGTTCAAAGTCAAATATCAATGTCCAGAACAGTTCTAATTCAAACAATTCAGTTTAACATACAAAAACAGTCCGATTTCAAACAATTCAGTTTAGCATAAGTACACAGTTTTGTTCTATTTTACCCATAGATAGGACCCTATCAGGTGCTACCACTCTGGACCAGAGTGGACCTGGTAGCGATGTCAATGAAGGGTACTCCGCATTCACCAAAGCTCCGGCATTACTGGAGCCTCACCATCAAATTGTATAATGTCATATCCAGAACACTCGTATAGGGAGTCATAACCCTCTGCAGAGATGCAGTCAGTGTATTTTCTATCCCCAGACGACTGGGCCCGCCCATTGAGGTGTTAAATAGTATCATGGCATTTCTTCTACAAGGATTGCTTTGGCATTAAATAACCCACGAAAGTTGATATGCCATTAAAAGAAGAAACCAAACCAGAAACGAGTGAACTATTTGGGTTAACACAATAAGTGAAAAGGAAAAGTAACTGATGCTAAATTTGTTTCTTTAGATAACAGACATTCTGGAAGTGTCCATACAAGTGCACACAGGCAGAAGCAAATGATATACGTTAAAATGCAATAAAGCTTTACGAAGTCATTTTTTTCTCTCTTCATAGACACACACAGGTGTGTATGTGTATGTGTAATTCTCGATAAAATCATGAAGGTGTTGTATATAGAAATGCTTGGTAAAAGTTTAATAAAGAACGAGAAAATTGCAAAGATCTTGCACCATAGCAAACAAAAGGGAGAGATGCAATGCACCATGGAATCCAGAGTTCGAAATGAAATGCTATATTTACTTGGAACAGATTTTTCTACAGTCGAATCGGTAAGACACCAATGCCCACGGATAGTTGTTCTTCAAGAAACATATGAGCTAAATGCAAGAAATGGAATCGTACAGTATTCTTCCAATCAATCGAAGACTCTTCTTATCTCACTACCTTCCAAATTGTCTATCCAGTCAATATTCTTCATTCTATAATACTAATTGCTAAGTACCAGTGGCGTAATGGCTAAAGTGTTGGACTACGGCCGCAAAGTAAGCGAGTTCGAATTCCAGCTGTGTTCACTTTTGGACTAATTCCCCTTGGAAAAGATATGAATTCCCTTATACCTAAACCTGTGGCTTAAATAGAACTGTCCGTCTTAAAGCGTGGTTTTGGCTTAAATAACCCACAAAGGTTGATATGCCATTAAAGAATGAAACCAAACCAAATCATTATTTTAGAAAAATGGTTTGGGATGATGTATTTCATGAGTTCGAATTTCACTTGTGGTCATCAAATATGTTTGTATATAACTATTTCAAATGTATATATATAAGTTATTGATCATCATCATGTCGTACCGCCAGCACGGATATCCCTGACCCTCTCTCGCCACTTCTCCTTATTATTCATCGCCTCTGGCAGGTCTTCAGGGTTACATCCTGTGTCCTCACATAGCTGCTGTATGTAAGTTCGAACTGGTCGCCCTGCTTTTGCTTGGCCATATGTGGGGGTCCATAAATCTCTTATTCCTATTTACCAAATTTCGCGGAATATATGGCGCATTATTTCCCAGGGTCCGTTTTACGCAAAATTTGAATGCAGCTCACTACAAAACGGCAGCTGCAAGAACACACACTTGAACTGTTTTGAAGATGGGGAGTAAGATCAACAAGGTATACTTGAGAAGTAAGTATGAAATCATAAGCGACGTTCTCAAATAGACTCGAACACGTGCACACCTCAGTGGTGGTTGATTAGCAGAAACTTACATTTATCAGCTCTGCGTCGACATTTAATCTAGTCGAGTGATTTAATCAAAAGCGATGGTCGATAGGGACGGATAAAAAGAGAGTCATGAGTGTAACATGATTGAACGGCTCATAGGAAATTGAATTAATAGATAAATAAACTAAGAGATAAATGAATAAAGCAGACGGTCGTCGCTGAATAACAGGGCCGAAAATAACCAAGGAAAACTAGGGGTCCGGAATCTTGTGCACATGCGCGGTGCGTGCGAACGTTGATGTTTCTACTCCTGATACGACAGGCGGAAGTGAGGGACGACTTGTGTCCTTTCGGCAGTTCACAGCAGGACGCGATAAGGTGAAGATATCAGTAGAAAACGAGTCATGAAGATGTAAGGAGAGAAAGTTTACCAGCCCCAAATTCTGGGGCACCCCAAAGCGGGTGTTAGACCCAGTGGACAAGTATGTTAGAACCAGGAAAAAAAATTCAAGATCTGTGTCTACTCATCTTTTTCTCAATAGGATATTTGGCTTATTTTTGTATAGTTGACGGTCGTCGCATCCTTCTATTCGTCATTTTCTTCCTCCCGGCGACTACTTGCTAATTAGTGGTAAATACACCTCAGTGTATGTTTAACAGATTTGCATTCGTCAACTTGTTACCATGGCGGGACCACAACGGGGTCCAATGTCTCTTTAATATAGCAATGGTATAATGAGAATTCGTGATGTTAGTATCCCTTATTGATGATTATGAAGATCTGCAAGGGTATTTGGAGAACTGATACTGCATGTAATTCATCTAAGACCCATAGCAGTTCATTTAAGTCCTGGCGGCAACACCCCACAAGACACCAACTGTACGGCCACCTGCCCCCTATCACGAAATCTATTCAACGAACCAGACATGCAGGACACTGCTGGAGAAGCAGGGACGAACCCATAAGTGATGTACTCTTATGGACCCCCACACATGGCCGTGCAAAAGCAGGACGACCAGCTCGAACATGCATTCAGCAACTATGTGAGGATACAGGATGTTGTCCAGAAGACCTGCCTGAGGTGATGAACGATAGGGAAAAGTGGCGAGAGACGGCCAGGGATATCCGTGCTACCAGCACGACATGATGATGATTTATGATCAAAATGTATCAAAAGTCGCAAATTGCTCTTTTAAAATCATCACTTTATTATACAAGTTGCTCAGCTGTCTTGGTCACTTCAGTGAAATTTTAAAATTAAAAAAAACTAGTGGAAACAATTTTTTAAAAAATTTATTCGGTACTCCATAATTTCGTTTCTTACTTCTTAAAGTTTTGTCGATAAACAAAACTCCAAAAGAAATAAACAAATATTACCTACAACAAAATCGAAATATTTTTTTTTATTACAGTATTTGGTTGTAATATGTGACGAGTATAAATTTCACTCACATTATAGAAGTTTAGCATACTTTTTCCTCTTTCCTTATCATGATGAGAACTCCACCTCCACCACCATACTTCAACCAAGCGGTTGACGGCTTGTCTGAGGCATAACAGAATTAGCTGCATGGTTTCTTTGGTGCTTTGGGAGCAGTATTAAGCGAAACTTATGAATTGTTTATTTCTGCGGTTGACTGCAGGTAATCAAAACGACATAAAACGGGGTGGGGGGGAATACTATTCACTATAATCAGAAAATAAGTCCATGAAAATTACCCACCACCGCAAAAAAAAAATGTTTTTTTTCAAAGAAGAATAAATAAGTAAATATAGACGGTTATACATATTTGCAAAGATCCGATTATTCTCTTACTGAATTATAAAAATACAGGAAGGCAGTGTTATTACAGGAATCTTAAAAGCGGAACAATATATAGCTACAAATAGTACAATAGATATGCATTGTAAAAAAGACAATGTTTTGGCCAGTGTTAAGACAACCGTTACTAATAGTGTATATATATATATATATGCATGTGATCGAAGAATACACACAGAAATATCTCGAAGCGACACTTTAGTATGTAGATTTTTTCCAGGCTTTTGATTCCATACTCAGAGGAAAGATGAAATAGATACTACTAGGGAATGGTCATCCCAAAGAAAGTGTTACCATTATAATGATATTTAAAAAGCACAAAATCAATGGTTCGTTCACCTGATGGCGACACTAACTTCTTCAACATTGTGACTGGAGTCTCGAACGGAGATACATTAGCGCCGAATATATTTATAATCTACCTACATTAGGCACTACGAATATCAATAGATATAATAAATGAAAATTGCTTCAGATTGAAAAAGACTTGAAGGAGACAATAACCTGCAGACTACGCAGATAATCTAACACTTCTCAAAAAAATACCTGTCCCAACCCCTGCTGTATAGCCTACAGCAAAAAGGAGGCATTGACTTCTACATAAACGCAAATAAAACTGAGTTCCTGTGCTATAAACAAAAATGAGTCATTTCCACTTTAAACATCAAGCCTCTGAAATTTGACCAGTTCACAGACATCGGTACCAACATCTCATTTACTGAACGCGATGTCAACATACGCATTTATTTAGGTGTGTATCGCTACTTACTATTAATCATAGGGTAAGCTGATCACTTTGATCGGATAAGATTGGGATTTCTTTCAAGCTGTGCCCTTATCAGTAATACTCTAAAGCTGCACCAATTGAATACTAGGAGAAAAATGTAAATTGAAAACAAACAAAAATGCTACGTGGTGTTTTGAATCAATCCTGGAAGCAACACTCTATAAAATGTCAGCTGTATTTCCGCTTACTTCCCATCTCAAAAACGATCCAAGTAAAACGAAGAAGACACGCTTGACATTACTGGAGGAATTCGGATTCATTCTTCTTTCCCCAAAAAGTCATTTTTCCAATTATATATATATATATATATCCCATCTGACCATTGTTTGACAAAGATGAATCTTGAAGCAATGGACTTTAAGAGTATATTTTGGGATACTAGTGGCAACCGAGGATTGATTAAACTAGGAAGAATTATCGAATCTGAAATTATCTCTCTAAGCATAGATGATGGAATGCAAACGATTTACTCCTGGAAATGCTTGTTGGTTTGATTTGTTGGTTTTGTGGCATGTCAACTGTTTTGGGGTTATTTTTTGTTGAAGTCTGGTTAAAATTTACGGTTTCCAATTATATACAATATATCTATGTATCCTCCCAAACATTTAAAAAAGTTAGATAATTCATTATCTTATACTGAGCAGTCATTTGGAAATTTTCTCTTTTTTTTAATTTTTATTTTTTTAATTTTATTATTATCATTATCATTAATAATAATAATAATAATAATAAGAAGAAGAAGAAGAAGAAGGATGATGATGATGATGATCCAAGAGATGAAAGAGTGTATATGTTTCAAGGAAAGAAAGAAGAGGATTCGCCGGCTTTGGAAATAGTGTACATGCATTAACACGAAGACTCGAAAACTACGTTTAAAAGAGTTGGTTAGTTGGTTGGTTGGGTTTAATGGCATATCAACCGATATAGGTTATTTAACGCCAAATCCATTTTTATGTAAATAGTCCGTTCTATTTAAAAAAAATTCAGTTTAGCATGAGTACAGAATTTAATTGTCAAAAATATTTCTATTTCAGCCAAATCAACTAGTTCTAATTCAGCTTATTCAGTTTAGTATAAGTACAGATTTTGTTAACACACTGTTAAATGTCAAAACAGTTCTATATTAAACAATTCATTTTAGTGTAAGTACAGTTTCAATGTAAAAAACAGTTCTATTTCAAACAATTCATTTTAGCATAAGCACTCAGTTTAAATGAAAGTACAGTTTAATTGTTAAAAACATTTCTATTTCAAGCTATTCATTTTAGTCAAACAGTTTTAATTCTGCTAATTCAGTTTAGAATAAGTATGCAGTTAGTTCTATTTAACCCATAGATAGGACCTTATCAGGAGCTGACATTCCGGGCTAGAGTGGACCTGGGAGCAATGGCAATGAAGGGATGCTCCGCATTCCCCAAAGTTCTAGCCCTAGCATTAGATTGTTTTGTGTCAAATCCAGGACACTCATGAGGGGGGTCTTACCCCACTGCAAATGTGCAGTGGGTATATTCTACAGCTCCAGCCGACTGGGCAAATTTAAAAGAGTCAAAGAAAGATTAATTACAGTGTCTAATAACAGAACTGACAACATATGGACAAACACGACAACAAAAATCCAGAAACCGAAATTGGAAAGGAAAACAACTGTATGGATATTTCAAACAACAAACAAGCGAAATCTCATACGAGAAGACCAGGACAAAGCGAAGAAAGGGAAGCCTTAAGAGAGAAACAGAACCTCTTCTAATAGCAGCATAAAATAATGCCATAAGGACCAATTATATTTAAGCGAAAATCGATAATTCCCAACCAGATAGCAAGTGTAGACTATGTGGTGGTAGAGACGAAACGATTAATCATATAATAAGTACATGTAGCAAACTATCGCAAAGGAAGAACAAGACGAGGCTTAACCTAGAGGTAATTAACAAAAACGATAAAACCTGCCTAATAGTGGAGTTTACCATCGAGTGAATATTAAAGAAGGCGGAGAGAGAGAGAGAGAGAGAGAGAGAAGTTCTGTCAGAAAACTAAAAAGAAAAAAAAAGACGCTATGAACACGAAGGTGACGGTGATACCAGCTGTAATTGGTAGCCTTGTGACGATCCTCAAAGCCTACTTAAGGGGGCTGAAAGAATTAGAAATCAGACAACAAGCTGAAACCATCCAAACAACAGCACTATTCAGATCAGTCAGAATAATGAGAAGGGTCCTGGAGACTTGAAGAGACTTGCTGTCACACAGACTCCCGTGAAGGCCATCAGCTAACGATGGCGTGAGAAAACTTGCAAAGAGTTATGTAATAATAATGAAAGTTAAAGAGAGATGTGTGAAACTCAAGTTCACCTGAGAATCGGCAAAATGATACTTTAAGTCGTGAGTTTTTATCATCTTATCGAGAAAGTTTTGTGGTATTGCTCTATCTTTTGTGTCTAGAGAACAGCTTAATATTTTACTAATTAACAACGCTGTTAGCGTCAAATTTTAATAATAATTGTATATATATATATATATATATATATATATATATATATATATATATATATCTGATCTATCCGATAAAATAAAACGGAATTTCTTCCAAGCTGTGGCTGTATCCATACTATTGTTCAGATGCACCACATGGATGCTAGGAAAACACATAGAGAAAAGAAATAGATGTGAAGTACACAAGAATGCTATGTGCTGTATTGACCAAGTCCTGGATGAAGCACCCCACAACACAATACCTTTACAGCCAACTGTCTCCCATCTCACAAACCATCCATTTGGACGAACAAAGTGTGTTGGGTACAGCTGGAGTAGTTAGGAAGAACTCATAAGCAATGTTCTTTTACGGATTCCTACACATAAACGTGATAGTGTTGGACGACTAGCAAGGATTTGCATACATCAGGTTTGTGAGGAAACTGGATGCAGTCTAGAAGACCTGTTGATAAGGATGGATAGTGAGACAGTGAACCCAGTGCTATCAGCGAAACTTGATGATTAAAGTATATATATATATATATATATGTGTGTGTGTGTGTGTGTGTGTGTGTGTGTATGTGTGTGAGTGTGTGTGGGTGGATGTGTGAGTGTCTGTGTGTACAGATATATGTATACGCACACGTATATGTATATATCTGTCCGTGTGTATAAATGTGTTGCTAATAAAGTTATATCTTGAAAGAAGTGAGTTATTATGTAGGGTGAAATATTTGGTGATTTATTTATATTCCTAAGTGGTGGACAAGTTATATAAATACACTAAGGGAATCATGTAGAGTCTCACACTGATAATATTTTCTATCCATATCACAGTATTTACGCTAGTAGTCGCCAAAAATACGTGGAAATCAATTCCTATTGGTTAATCCAGACAACGCCTTATCGAGATATCAGCTTTAGCATCAAGTGGATACCATATGTCAGCTCTCACTAATGGGGTTATAAAGGAGTACATTATTAGCATGGCCAGTCGAATCAGGTGGAGAATTCTGACATGTCAAATAGACAGTAGACAGAAGAAAAGAGTGGAAAAGGGGTAGTGGCAAAATTTAGCTTTTCTACTTTCGTCTGACATTTTGCTTAGATCAAATTCCATACTACTATGCCGAGGTTAATACACTTCTTAACACACCAGCTCTCCCGTCGATATATTTGTCGTGTTACCCTTCCGTTCAAACAGTTCTCCATAATGTTTGCTCCCTTTTGATAAAAAAATGACCACAGCAGTATTGGAATTGATGGGTTTGGTCTGTTTAATAGCAAATCAACCTGTTATATCGTCATCTACAGCATCATAACGACACAATAATAAAACAGACGCAGTAATAAACGACGCACGCAGGAAGACTTCTTTAACAAAATATTTACCTCTCACATTATTGCAAGGGTTCGAAAAGGGTTGTGTAGGGTTCCACTGTGAGAGGGAGTTGGAGATCGAACATAACTGCAATATTTTGACCCCACTGTTATGACTGTCACGTTGTGCCTTTCTTGTTCTCTAGGGCTGCTCAACCGGAGGCCTAGGGCCCACTCTGCTGGATGCTGGCTTTCTTTACTGCATCTTATCAGCATCTTCTCTGGACCCCAAACTCCATCGGGGTTCCCGAGGGCCCCCTCGTTCGGGTGTAGCTTTCCCTACCACACCTCGTCTCCAACTGTCTGGAACTCTACTGGCAACTCCCCTGGCCCCCTGAGCGTCGAACTCATCTGGAACCGGAATTCAATTCAACTAGCTCGTCGAACTCAACTGAGTTATATAATCGTTCGACGCCCACTAGATCTTTGAAATCGAATGTTTAATCGTCATCAAGCGGAAATAACTGTCATGCAGTTCACAGGTCACTCTCTTCCGGTGCATCAGTCTATGAGTGTACCATGGGCATTTTTTTAGCTCGTCCCATTTCATCAGCCAATTTCCACCCACGCGATTTCCTCTCCTAACTGCCATTGGAATGTGTCACTTCCTTCCGGTGCATCACCTTGAATGGCATTTTGGGCCGGGTCAAAAGGTCAAAATATAACAAACCTTTGTGGGTAATTTAATGATAAAGTCATCACTCTAGAAGGACAGTAGATGTACTATTTAACCCATAGCTGGGAGGATAAGGGGGTTCATGTCCTTTCCAAGGGTATTTGTCCAAAAGTGAACGAAATAACACCACTGGAGTTCGAACTCGCTTACTATGGGGTCGCAATGCAGTGTGTTAGTCACAATACTGCGAGGAGTATCCAATTCAAATTATAACTGAAAATTGATTCAATATTTATTCTATAAGACTATGCTTAAAAAGCAAACATTTATACATAAAATAACCTATGATAGCGCAACAGTTATCATCCATAAGAGTACATCACTTATGAGCTCGCCCCTGCTTCTCCAGCAGTGACCTGCATGTCTGGTTCGTCTAACTTGGATAGTTTTCGTGTATGGGAGGCAGGTGGCCGTATAGTTGGTGCCTTGTGGGGTGTTGCCGCCGGGACTTGTTCAATATTGCTCGCAGCATTCTTGTGTAATTGCCATCAAGCTTCTTCTTCAGCCGTTTAGTTAGCGTCCAAGTAGTGCATCCATACTCGCTTAAAATTAGTTTGCTTTGCGTCCTGATTGTGGAGTGAGGTTGATATACACATCAAATATCCCCCCGCTATATAGTGATTTAGTTAAAGATGTTGGAATACAGCGACAGTTTATAAATATCAATGAGTCTTAACAAGTCCGCACAGAGTTCAATTGCCTAAATTTAATTGCTGTATTTTTTCCCGTAAAATGTATCAATACTTAAAAGGCTATTGGGTCAGAGCAAAACAAAGTCCTACGGGACAGTCTTTCAGAGTGGATATAGGCTTGGTCTCGATCATAACTCTAAATTGATCTCTCGGGTCATTTAAAATCTCTGGAGGTCATCAGATGGTAAGTAGTAAAGTTAGCAACAGTAGTCAAGGGCAACCCGAAGGCTATCTTTTCATTAGCTACTACACCGAGGTGTTGGGGAGGGCGTTACTACCTTACCCTGGATTGTTCCACTGTATTCTTTGTCTCTTCCTTATAATGCTGAGCGTTAAGCAAGGAGGCACCAAGTACCATTTTTGAGTCCTGGGTATGACTCGGTCCGGGATCGAACCCCTGTATCGAAGGCCATTGTTAAACACTCTACCCAGAGACTTTCACAGTGTTGAATAATTCCACTGGTTTACAAATAAATTGAGGCAAGCACAAAAATACCCGTTTTTACCTAATTTGAGGGTGCTGAATTAAAATTTGAAATCTGTTTTTACTCATCACCTCTATTTTTTTTTAGGTGTGCATTTTGTGCATATATGGTACATAAAGGCGCATATGAATTCAGGGTTAATTCTAATATTGTGAAACTTATGGCTTATTTTTTAGTTATTATGCACTAAATTTAAGTGATAGCATTACATTATATATATATATATATTTATATCAAGACGGATTTTGACAGTTAAGGTAGCAGGTCTCAATCCGCTCTGGCAGTCATTGGAAGAGATTGTCTCGCAGGCGGCGCAGGAGGTTGGTGTCCCTCAACTACCGTGTTACACATCTTTTGGGTTACTAAATATTAATATTACATTTTCAAATGCACATTTAGTTTTACTTTGTTATATTTTCAGATTCTCCAATGGCTTCAAGCACGTCAAAATGTTGAGGATGCCTCAACAAGGCCAATTCTTTCTGCTACGTGTGTGGGGACTTCACAACAGTTGCACAGTATTGAACCATCACTTCCCTCCTCAGAACTACCTACTTTCACTATTTTGACTGTAAAATTGGTGATCAGGACAAGTTTTGGGCTCCACGCATCTGTTGTAAACCCTGATACAATGGATTAACTGCATGGTTTAATGGCAAGAAAGCGGCTTTCAACTTTGCAGTCCTGATGGTTTGGAGAGAGCTGCGAAGCCACTCAGATGATTGTTATTTTTGTGTAACTAATATAACTGGTTCCAATGCATCTTCTAGGAAAAAGATCAAATATCCCAACCTTCGATCTGCTATGAGACCCGTTCCCCATTCACATGATCTTCCTGTACCCACACCTCCAGTAAATAAGGATCTTCTTTCCTCATCAGATGAAGAAATGCCTTCAAGGGAGGATTCTGCTGAGTCAATATCTTTGGAAGATATTGCGTCTACGTATTCAGGAACAAGTGGCAATGAGCCACACTGGATCACGCAAGAAGACCTGAATGATCTTGCTCCTGATTTGTATCTGTCAAAATAGCAATCAGAGCTCTTGTCTTCTCGGCTTAAACAGTGGAACCTAGTCCAGGAAGATCTAAGGATCACCAGTTTCAGGAATCGGAACAAATAAGGTCATTGGTCTTCTTATGGGTATGCAAGCGGGCTTCCAAAGTACTATTGTTTTCCCTGTCTCTGGGATAGTCGAGCTGTATCTCAGCATTACATGCAGAAAGACTGGGGGTCTAGAAGCGCTATTATTCCTGGCGAACACAGCCTCAAGGAGAATCCTCTGGTGGACATGAATAAGGTGCTTCTTCCTCCTCTTCACATCAAGCTTAGTTTGATGAAGAATTTCGTGAAGGCGTTGCACAAAAATTGTGCTGCCTTCCAACACTTGTCTGCTGTGTTCCCAGGTCTTAGTGCTGCTTAGCTCAAAGAGGGCATCTTTGTTGGACCTCAGATCCGAGAAGTGCTGAAGGATACTAATTTTGAGGAGCTTCTTAACTTAAAGGAACTGAGAGCATGGGAAGCATTCAAGTCAGTCTGTAGTGGCTTCCTTGGTAACACACGCGTACCAGATTACCAAGCCTGTATTGAGAAGTTGCAGCAGTGAGTGATGAGCATGGAGAAAGATTCAACCAAGACATTACGAAGATGGAGAACAACTATCAAAGCAAATGGAACCCTGGCATGATGGGAGACTTCTGCTGGATGCTCTTGCGTGACATCCCGGAGGCAAAATACACCAGATCTTCTAAGAAAACACACTTTTGACTGTCTGTGGTACTATGAATTGTGTAATTGTGTCATCCAAGTATATTGATTCAATCAGTGTTCTTTATCTATCCTGTTTTATCTGTTATAAGCTGCTGCAACTCTTGAAATATGCACGTATATTCTCTGTTTATACTAAAATGAGACTATTTAAAAGCCAGAAAACTAGAGGTGACAGAGCAAAACTATTTATAAATTTGAATTCAGCACACCCACATTAACAAAAAACACATATCCCCGTTCTTGCCTCAGAGCAAAAATTTATTTTTGTAAACCAGTGTTCTTTGGTCTCAGCAATAAACAGTTTTCTGCTTGAAATATATAGCAATTTTACATTGCATTCTGGGAAAAAAATCAATATCCTCATTACTATAAAATACCTGACCAATGTCGGACATTTAATTAGATGGTTTTCTGCAGGAAATATCTATTTTAAGGACAGTCTGCGAATGCTGAAAACCGGATGTTGACCGGGGACGAAACAATAACGAATTTTTCAGTCTACGAGTTTTATTCTCTGTATTGCTGTTTAATGTCAAACTTTTTAACATATATCAAATATAATTTTATTTATGCCAAAAATTGTGAATGAGATCAAATCCATAGCCAGCGAAATGTTGGATGTTTTTTAGTATTTAATGAAAAAGGACCACATAACTTATAAAGATGGAAGAACGAGAAATAGTCTGTACAAAGAAACTAATCAGAAATTTTCTTTATGTTTACGCATATTTGTAGTGTTTGTGTCTGTCCAGAGACAGTCCAAAGGGGAAGTCCCAGAGACTTTAATATTTTACACTGGTATTGATTTGACCTCCGTATCCAACGTAGACTAAGCAAGTTTGATCTTTTACGTTATTTGATGGTAGTGGTGATCACCCGATGTTATTTCTGGAATGAGACTGAGACGTTGATTTAAGAAACGAAACAATTATTTTACTGCTTTTGTGTTTTTTTTTTAAAGAATGTTTGTAAATTTTGATTAGGTGTGTACAATGTACATGTATTACATACGATAGCTGTTATTAATACGTGGTCACCCATCTCAGTACTGAAGAGATTCATGGCTAATTAACTTCCGTTTCTGCTGATTGAGCACACTGTACGAAACTTGCGGTAATAAGAAAGTATTTATAAGAAATTCATTTTAAATTCAATTTTATCGATGGTTTTGTTTGTTTGGCTGTTTTGTTTTATGGCGTATCAACATTTTTGGGGTCATTTAACGCCGAATAAAGTCATTTTCATAAAACTTACAAACCATTCAATTTAGAATATGTACAGATTTTTGTTTACACGCAGTTAAATTTCAAACAATTCAGTTTAGCATAAGTGCAGTTTAAGTGTCAGAATAGTTCCAGTACACAGTTTCAATATCAAAAACAGTTCTATTTCATACAATTCAGTTTAGCATAAGTGCAGTTTAAGTGTCAGAATAGTTCCAGTACACGGTTTCAATATCAAAAACAGTTCTATTTCAAACAATTCAGTTTAGCATGTAAAACTTGTTTTATTTTAAAAAATTCAGTTTAGCATAAGTACACAGTTTCAAAGTCAAAAATGATTCCATTTCAAGCAATTCAGTTTAGAATAAGTGCGCAGTTTAAATGTCAAATCAGTTCTATTTTAAACAATTCAGTTTTGCATAATTACATAGTTTAGTTCTATTTGACCCATAGATAGGACCCTATCAGGAGTTACCACTCTGGGCCAGAGTAGACCTGGGAGTGATGACAATGAAGGCGTACCCCACATTCCCCGGAGCTGCAGCATTACTGAAACCTCGCCATCAGCTTGTTTAGTGTCATAAACTGGACACTTATTATTGTCGTTGGAAATGGACACGGCGACCCGAGTTCAAATCCTGGACGAGACTGATTGCATTTCACATAGCACTAATACCCTTGGGAAAAGTATGAATCCAATTATTCTCTCTCCAGCTATGGGTAAATAGTAGGGCAGACTAGGTTCTTCGGCCTTGGTAAGGCAACTAGTCTAGGAGAAGGAAAACTGATTTCAAACCTGTTAAACTCCGCTTTAAAATTGACCTTGTGACATATCCTGCCCGAGCGGAGGGGTTGGGAAATATGATAAACTGGACACTTGTTTGGAGGTGGTCTTACCCCTCTGCAGAGATGCAGTCGACGAGGCAATATCGATGGTTTTGACAGAATTTTAACACACACATTACGTGTGTTTTTTTTATGTAAGTAATATATATATAATTAAAATTAAACGCTAAAAGCGTTTTTAATTAGTATGAATTTTTATAGTATTCTATGCCAAACAATGAAGCGCAATATTAAAATTGTTTTATTCTGAACTCAGATAAAAAAATCAAAGATAAAAACTTACGACCGAGTTCCACATTCCAGATCTTTAGGCGAGCTAGTATCAGATACGTCTGACATCAGATGAATTCAGTTGAAAAAAATTATTTTAATTTTAAAATTCTATTCATTTGAATTCAAGAGACCTCAGGGAAACTCACAGTCATGAGTTTTATCTGTTTTATTTTATTGTTACCCTATTTTAGAATTTGAAGCAGTTACACACACACACACACACACACACACACACACACACACACACACATATATATATGCATGCACACACACGTATGTGTATGCGGTGTACGTGTGCTATATTATTTACATATAATAATTAAACTATGATATTTCTTTGTGTTTTGTTAATCATTTCATTAGAAGATTTGTCTTTTTTCTTGAGCACCGTCATATAACCTTTGCTAGTCATGACATACGTTAATAACGCCGGAGATCAATTTGGCATAGTCTATATTGGAAAACGAAGTCATGTCTATTTCCTTGCAAAAAGTCTGGGAGTTTTTAACCACTCCATTTTTTTAAATATTTGCACCAAATTTTCGACGCAAATGATTGGTATCAACTAACATCTCCTGCCAAACTGAACAGGGAATTGCCTTCTTGATTGAATTTTACGACCCCTTCCATAGTTTCAATTGACAGTTCTTTTATTGAGACATGTTTCCTTTAAATTAGATATGCCGAATTGCTTGTTGTCGTCTACAAGAACTGCCTTTTAAGTGCAGAACGATTTGCATATCTAAGTTTCGCAGATATTTTTTGAGGGAAGCTAATTACAGGATAATTTCATGATTTATTTCTTCGGAAGTGGTTTATTCCATACCATTTTTAAATGCATTTGGAAAAATACCCTTAATTCAAGTGATAGAATCAAGTTTGTTAAAGGAATATTTTGACATGGAGGCTTATGCTAGCAGCTGCGCGTTCCAAACTGTGTTGCAGGGTTTTTGGCTTGAGCGGGTATATTTGTCATCTGAGTTGTCCGCGTCCGTAATTGTTTGTGCGGAGGTATCTTCTGCTTCTTAAATGTCTTCAGCTTTTTTTTTTATTCATAAATTGTTTATCTTTTAAAATCTTAAGTGACTTTTGCGTCTTCTTGCGTAATTATGTTCGTCTATCAGCTTCACTGATGACTCTTAACTGAACTGAAGCTTAGCAAGTAAACTCTGAATGAAATAATTCGTTTTTAGTAGACTTGTGAATGTAATTACCCAACCCCTCCGTTATAGTAGGATGCGACAAAAGGCCAGTTGTCAAGCGAAGTACAATTGATTTACATTCAGAGCTGTCTGGTTACATTGAGCAAGTGTGTGACGTGTTACTAACTATTCAACGCAGACAAGACGGAATATATGTGCTTTAATCAAATAGGCGACATCTCCACACAAAACGGTAGTTCTCTGAAACTATTAGACAAGCTCACCTACCTACGAAGAAGTGTCTCATCAACCGAGACTGACATCAACACGTGACTAGCAACGGCAGGGACAGCTATCGATATGCTATAGGTCATATGGAAGTCAGACCAGACCGATAAAATGAAACGCATTTTTTCAAGTAGCAGCCGTGTCGATACTGCTGTATGGATGTAATACATCGACGCTAAGTAAACGTATAGAGAAAAAGCTTGACGGCAACTACACAAGAATGCTGCGAGCAATATTGAACAACACTCCACAAAGCAGCAACTGTACGGCCACTAACCACCCATCACGAAAACTATCCAAGTTAGAAGAACCAGACATGTTGGACACTGGTGGAGAAGCAGCGATGAACTCATAAGGGATGTACTCCCTTACATGGACGAGCAAAAGCAGGACGTTCAGCTAGGACCTACATACAACTGCATTGTACCGATACAGGATGTAGCCTTGAAGACATACCGGAAGCGATGGACGATAGAGAAGTGGGGCAGGAGAGTGTCAGGGAGATCTGTGCTGATGGCACGATATCGTGATGAAGATATGTTTCTATACTCTCAATTTAACAGAGTTTGTCCCAGGAATTAATTTGATAATGATTTGGTTTGGTTTAGTTTTCTGGCATATTAACCATTGTTGGTTTATTTAATGCCAAATGCCAAATACATTTTTACAAATATAAACAGTTCTATTTCAAACAATTCAGTTTAGCCTTAGTACACAGTCTAATTCTATTTGACCCATAGATAGAACCCTATCAGGCGTTACCACTCCGGGTCAGAGTAGACCTGGAAACGATACCAAAAAGAAGTACTCCGCATTCCTCTTAGCTCCAGCATTACCGGGGCCTCACCATAAGATTGTTTAATGTCATATATAGGACATTCATTAGAGAGTGTTACCCCTCAGAGATGCAGTCAGTGTATTCTACAGCCCCAGTCGACTGGGCTACACTTTTTCCAAAGGCTTTAGCCTACCGTGAAAAGCGAACTGCCTCGCCAAGGATTTGAACTTGGATCACCTATTTCCATTACGCCACCGCGTCTCCATATTGATCTTAATGTCATCAGCGCTTCTGTATATGTACAGTAAAAACATCAGTGTATATAAGCGTGGAGAGAAACTGATATAAATTTTGAAGAAGCTAAAAGTTATCAAGTATCTCTTCATCGTGAAACGGTCACTGAGTTAGTCAGATTTGTCTTAGCTGAAATCAATAAGAGTTCGCCATAGTTTCCTTGAACTTAACTTTTTCAACTATTCTTACGTTAGTTTCTCTCTGGACTGTTTTTCTGGTCATTGACCAAATGAACCATAAAATGTCCCCTAGAACAGACAGTGGAATACGAGACGAAGCGATGTAGGAAATGAAACATTCGGATTTCAGATATAAAATATAGAGTCATATAAGTATGACAAGTTCCTTCGTATCAGACGGCAAACAGCTTGATATTTATGCTTATTAAAAATATGTTAACACTTTTATGAGAGACCTTTTTAGATATTGCATTTTTTCCATTTTATCAGCACCAAGTCGTTTGGTTTCTTTGTTTAATGGCATATCAACCCCTGTGGGTTATTTAATGGCAGAGTCATCCTTGTAGATGAATAGAAGTTGTACAATTTAACTATTGGCTAGAAGAAGATAATGTTTACGTGTCTTTAACTCTTAAAAAGAAAAGGAAGTCATTTTCTATTTAGTTGACTTAGTTTCTTTGTTTTAATGGCATGTCAACCTTTGTGGGTTATCTAATGCCAAAGCTATACTTATAGAAGGACAGAGGTGGCACTATTTAAAGTAAAGTTGAGAGATTAGCTTCATACTTTTGCTGAGAGCAATAGTCAAAAAGGGAACCTAATTATGCGACTAGAGTAAGAGCATGCTTACGACAATGTCACAATCAAGCACGTTATCAACTACACCACGAGGATTCCCTCTTACCAGTAGGTGTTCATGATATATTTTTGGCTTTCATAATGAAAGTATTTTGATAAAAGTGTAAACATCTTGTTGAATAACCAAATTTATATATATATTAATCACACCCAAATAAAACCACAATTTAACACAAAATTCCTTTTTAAGGTATAGAAATCTTTAAAGTGCTCGATTTGCAACAGTTCAGAGCATCAAAATATATTCAATCATAGAATAGAATTATAAAAACAGGATAAAAACTCACGACTCTGAGTTCCACTTTGCAAGAGAAGAGCTAGTATCGATAGGTCTCCAAGCAATTTATTTTTACAACTATTTTTGCAATGCCTTCTATTTTTATTTTTGGGTCAAGCATTATCATCCATTTTCATGTTTAATTTTGCTTCCTATGTTCTTTTATCATAATTTTCCAATTAAAAAATACTTAAATACGAAATTTATACTGGTATTCGTTTTCTCAGACGGTTGGGGCTGTAGAACACACCGACTGAACACACAGACCCCGCACACACAATGAGTGTCCTGGAAATGACACTAAACAATCTGAAGGTGAGGTTCCAGTGATGCTGGAGCTTTGGGAAATGCGGATCACCCCTTCATTGCCATTGCTCCAAGGTCCACTCTGGCCCAGAATGTTAGCACCTGATAGGGCCCTATATATGGGTTAGATGGAACTAGCTATATGCTTATGCTAAACTAAATTATTTGAATTAGAACTGTTTGAATAAACTGAATAGCTTGAAAAAGAAATGTTTTTTGACAATAAAAGTATACTTTCATTTAAACTGCGTGCTTATGCTATACTGAATTATTTGAAATAGAACGGTTTTTGACATTGAAACTATACTTACACTAAACGGAATTGTTTGATATAGAACTGTTTTGACATTTAACTGAATGTAAAGAAAACCTGTACTTATACTTAGCTGAATTAGAACTGTTTGAATAAACTGAATAGCTTCAAATAGAAATGATCTTGACTAGTAAATTGTGTACTCGGGCTAAACTGAATTGTTTGAAATAGAACTGATTATTTGCATAAACATGGATTTGGCGTTAAATAACTTACAAAGGTTGATATGACATAAAACCCTACCAAATAACCGAAATTCGTATATACCGTTTTTGATTTTTTTTTAAATCATTAAACCCCGTTTTTTTTTTATTCTATGACTTAATTATGCGATAGGCATAGAAAAAAAAATCGAGCAAATTGGACTTGAACTCGTCATATTTTGAGAGACTGACACGCACTTTGCATAACGAATTAGTCTACAGTTTTCTGCCAATTATTAAACGGTTTTGGGATGGACTCAGATGATATTCTCCTTTGGGTTTAGATAAAAACCAACTCCAAAAACGAAGAAGGTACAAAATGCAAGTATAACATTGCATTATCTCAGGAATCCGCAAGAGTTGAGGCATAGATCAACAAATATCACAAATAAACTGACAACATATTGCGGAAATAAAATCAGAGCTTAATGAACATGGTTCTTTGCATATAAATCAAGGATTTAAAAATTAGATACAAAAACTGAAAAAATGCAATATACACAGTATCATAAAAGTCACCTCACGGGTGTTTAATTAACTTACATTCGTGTTTGTTAATCATAGCTAAATTATTTTTATTGGTAGAAAGTGGTCAATGTGATGTAGGTATAAAAATTTCAACAGTTTAGGTTTTTTGAGACACATACATAAACAATATATATTCGTATGTATACATACACAAATAATTCAGATTGATAAGGAAAAATAATTTATTTTCCACAACACATTTAACTATTTAATCATCTATTTCATTGAATGAAGAAGTGAATATTAATCCATAGATCAAGTTATACACGGAGAAAATTTTTGATTGAAATATCAATAATGACTACAAACTACCGATTAGAATGACACATTCAACTCAGAGAGAGAAAGAGAGAGAGAAACAATAACCAGATATACATTGAATACTTAATAGGTTCTCTCACTCATTCAACTCAAAGAGAAAGAAAGAGAAAAGAAAAAAAAGAATAACCAGATCAACATGAATGTATGCGAATGTATACATACGCAAACAAAGTATATACTTGTCAAAACGTTAAATAAATTGATAAATTAATAAATCTGAATTAAAAAGGATCCTACCTCAGTTAAAACAAACACATTATTAGTCTCTAAAAAAGGACCACAATTTCCCAAACACATGTAGAGAATAGTTATATGAAATAAAACACTTAAGTACTTCATTCAGATTAATTAGTAGATGTATTCATTATAAAATATTTACTTTTCTCTCGTTGTTCGCCAATGGTCCTGGAGGCCAGGGTTCAATCCCAGGTCGAGTCATACCAAAGACTCTAAAAATGGTACTTGATGCCTCCTTGCTTAACACTCAGCATTATAAGGTACGGATCAAGGGTAAAGTAGAGCAATCCAGGGAAGGAGTAGCGCCCTCCCCTACACCTTGGTGTAGTAGCTATCGAAAAGGGAGCCTTCGGGTTACCCTCGACCATGGTCGCCAACTTTACTTTTTTTTACTTATATATATATGATGCTACTTAGCAACTCGGAAAACGTTAAACGGCTTTCGTAAATATAAATATAAATTGATAGAAATAAGGTTTATTCTTTTTCACTTGAAATATCTATCAAATGAATGAACAGTCATTTGAAACGCTTGGTAACTCGATAGATGAAAAAATTATTCAATGTATTCAAATCATCCTGATAACTGTATTGCACTTTATATATATATATATATATATATATATATATTGTATGCATATAAGTTTGTATTTATAGTCATTTATATGGATACTTACTGAGTCGCATCTATAAGCATATAATAAATATTCATATGCACAGCGTTTTATTTATAAACAGTTAAAACTTAACTGGTTTTGTATGAACAGTCTGAGATTGACAGATTTGCAGAAATAGATATATTGAATGATCGACAGACGTCTTCTGAGATAGATTGATACATATATATAATTACTCAAAATGGTATATATATATATATATATATACACACACATATATATAGCACTGATATTGATATAAATTAATCAATAAGCAGAACTATTTTGAAATAAACAGAGAGACAGATAGACTTGGAATCAGGTACTGCCCCAGTCTAAAAACAAAAACACGGTAAGCATTTGAAGATAAGCAGTCAAAAAAAATGTCGGTAAACAGTGAGAAGTAGATGGATGAGCCGGCGTCGTGACGAGCGGGAGTAGATGCAATATTGGAATGTCGATACGGATTCAGAATCACTTAGTAGCAGAAACTGGTGGAAAGATGAATATACAAATTGAATAGTAAGGAGGAAAGTGGTAAGAAAGAGAATTATAAAAATCGAAGTTGTGAAGGGTTTGAAAAAAAGGAAAGAAAGTTTAAGAATACTAAAAGAAATGCAGAGACAGTTTGAAAATATTGAATTGAAAGAGAGGCAAAACAAATGGTTTAAGAGAGGAAACGATGAAGATTCGATGATAGATCGATATGGAAAAAGAAAATAGAAAAATCAAAGAAAAGAAAGAGAGGGGAGAAAGCAAAGGAGAAAAAAAAAGGAAGTGAAAAGGGAAAGAATGACAATAGGAAGAGTAAATGGAGAAATAGAAAGAAATAATAAAAAATATCTAACGAGAAAAAGGAAAGAAACACATACAAGTAAAAGTGAGCTTAAAAGGAAGCAAAAATATGAAAAAAGGTATAATGAAATAAAGAAATGATGGAAGAAAAAAGATAAAGAGAAAAGAGAGAAGGAATGAATGAAAGAAAAAAAATAAAGCATAGAGGGAAAGAATGACAGAAGGAAAAGGGAAAATAGAGGTAAGGAAAGCCGGAAAGAAAGAAAACAATGAAAACAAGATGTAAGTTGGCTGGTTGTTGGGGTTTTATGGCATATCAACCTTTGCAGGTTAATTAACGTCAAATCTATTTTTATACAAATTATCAGTTTCAATGTCAAAAACAGTTCCATTTCAAACAATTCAATATAGCACAAGTACACAGTTTAATCGTAAAAAACATTTCTATTTCAAGCTATTCAGTTTACTCAAACAGTCCTAATTCAAACAATTCAGTTTAGCAAAAATATGCCGATTACTTCTATTTACCCCATAGATAGGGCCCAATCAGGTACTACCATTCCTGGCCAGAGTGGACCCGGGAGCAATAGCAAATTTTTCCGTATTCTCCAAAGCCTCAGCATCACTGGAACGTCACCATCAGGTCGTTTAGTGTCATATCCAAGAAACTCGTTGGCGGTGGGGTCTTACCCCTCTGCAGAGGAGCAGTCGGTGTATTCTACAGCTCCAGTCGACTGGGCAATACACAATGTTAATGTCAAAACAGTTTTATTTCTGATAATTCAGTTTAGCATAAGTACACAGTTTAGATGTCAAAACAGTTCTATTTAGAGCAATTCAGTTTAGCATAAGTACGTGGTTTCAGTGTCAAAACAGTTCTATTTTAAGCATGTCAATTTAGCATAAAAGCGCCCCCAGTTAATTCAAGAAATCGTGGTCTAGTTCTATTTAACCCACACGTAGGACCCTTATCAGGTGCTACCACTCCGAGCTAGAGTTGACCTGGGAGCGATTGTAGTAAAGGGGTGCTCCACAATCCCCAAAGCTCCAGCATTACTGTAATCTCACCATCAGATTGTTTAGTGTCATTATCAGGACACGCGTCGATGGGAGGGGGGTCTTACTCCTCTGTAAAGAAGTCGGTGTATTCTACAGCCTTAGCCAACTGGGCAAACAAGGTGGAAGGAAAAGAAAAGAAAGCTAATGCTCGGAAAGAAATTAGGAAAAAATAAATGTCTAACGAAATGGAAACAGAAGGAAGGAAAGAAAGAAAGTAGGAAGAATACGTGAAAAGAACGTGAACAGAGAGAGAGAAAAAAGAAAGACAAAGTATAAAGAAAGAAGGAAATGGAACGTGATGGAAACGAAGAAGGAAACAGAAAGCATTTAATGAAAGAGGAAGTTAAAGATTTTTTAAAAAGTGAAATATAAGAAAGAAGAAATGACGAATGAAAGAAACGAGAAAAACATGTCAAAATAAAAATATCCAAGGATTGAAAAGTTAGAGAAGGAAAGCAAAAATGAATTAAAAGGCGTCAAACGAAAACAGAAAAATTGAAAGAAATAAAAAAAAGAAAATAGAAGAGAAAATACAAAAATCAATTAGTTTAAAGACGAAAAAGCCTAACCAGAAAAGGCAAAACTCTTAAAAATTTAAACCGCCTTCCGGTATGGAAAATGATAGAAGTAAATCTTCCCAAATTTTAACCATTGCATTTTTTCTGGCTTAAGCTAATCGAAGTAATTGTCTATCAGCCAATATATTAAGAATAAAATAAATTGTGGAAAAATAACGTAATGTGATGAGATCAAGAAATGAGTTTTATAAAGTTGGGCTTATGGCAGATGTGCGTGTCATAATCATTTCATTGAAAAGCAACGCTGTAAATAGGGATGTTGATATGTATGAGGAAATATCATTCTCAAAATCAAGTTGCGTTGGTCAATATATCAGTCAAATGGTATATCGAAAGGGAACCATATTGCTTAATAATATATGTACTTGGGCTTGCAGATTTAGTCTGGCCGTAGAAAGAGACTCAGATGTAAATCATTGCAGACCAGGAAACAAAGAAAAAATCAAAGAGAGCAGAGATCAGGTAGAGAATTTGAGAAAGACCAGAGTGATGATGATTTCCCTTAGTCAAACCCAAATTACTTTGTCAGCTAGAATCAGCTGTAAATCCCTTGAAATTCCTCAAATCTCTAAACGACATTAAAAAAATAATTAAACAACGTAGGAAACGTTTATTGTTGACGATTCCTTTTCCTTACCAGGCAATCACCCATTGGTTTGATCGCCACCGTGTTGTTGTCGATATTAACCTGTGCCTACATACCTTTCTGTATTTGATCGAGTGACTATATATATATATATATATGTATATATATATATAAGATAGATAGATCAATAGATAAATAGATATATTATAAGTTAAAATTCACAGAAATTGACCCTATGGCAGTTTTACGTATTTGATACCAGGACTGGATTTTTTATACTTCACTTAAAAATTAAACGGTAGCTCAAACATCTGTCACATAATGAGAACACTATCATCTGATTTCAAAAACTAACTTAACAGAACCGAGTCAAAAACCTTTCTCTAGGTTGTACGGAAGAAATACCATCTTGATTATATGCATACTAATGAATTATATGGGCAGATAGCGTTTGGAGAATATTTGGAATTATATATATATATATATATGCACTCACAAACATATAAAATACATATTCTCGTAAAAATATGCTTATATATATATATATACACACATATATATATATATATATATATATATATATATATATATATATATAGACGGATATATATATATATACATATACACACACAAATATATACATACACTACACTCAAGCACACACAAAGTTTATATATATATATATTCTCCAATATACATAAATACAAACACACACATACATACGCACAAACACACATACACTCAAACACATACATGTATGTTTGTATTTATGTATATTTGTGAATATATATATATATAAGTTTGTGTGTGCTTGAGTGTAGTGTATGTATATATTTGTACATGCATTTATATATTTATACACATACTTAAACACATGTACATATATTTTTATATTTATACTCACATATTTACACACACACACACATATATATATATATAAGCGCACACACACACACATATATAAACACATACACACAGACATAAATATAAACACATACATGTATATAGATATGCTCGTAAATTGGGTTATATTCATAGTCGTAAATTTGGTAAATTAACTTTAATCACAGTGAAGGTTACCAAGATTCAATGCATATATCTTCATACAAAGAAAATAAAAATTTAAAAATCCTCTGCATATATTAAACTCAATAAATACAATAAAGAGGTAAAAAAAAATTAGCTGTCATTCTTTTAGATCCCTATTTCTTTCGTCGTCCGAAATTTTCTTGCATTCACTTGTTTTTATTTAGTAACATTTAAAACTCTTTTCATATATAGATATACACACAAATACACACACACATATATATGCATATACACGTACAAACACACTTATATAAATGTTTACATACACACAAGCACACACAAACTCTCTCTATATATATATAAACACAGAAACACACACACACACATTATATATACACACACAAACACATACATATACATACACACACACACATATACATATAAAATATACAAATTAAAAAATCCTCTGTATATATCAAATTCAATACATGCAATAAAGAGGTAAAAAAATTAGGTGTTATTTTTTTATATCCCAATTTCTTTCGTTGTCCGAAATTTCCTAACAGTAACTTGTTTTTATTTGGTAACATTTAAAACTATCTCTTATATATATATATATATATATATATATATATATATATATATATCCCTGTTTATAGTCGCTAGGCAGTCAAGTGACCATTGCACGCATATCTGATATAAACACGTTTGCTCAACTGAAAGAAGCATAACAAATAGAAGAGACGTAGTTCAGTTGAAGTTGTGCTATAAAAGCAAAATGTTATTTTAAGAAAGGCAAGATAAAAAAAAAAGAGAGGATGAGAGTAAGAAAGCAAAAGGGTAAAGATAAGAAGGAGAGATGAAGAAGACATAGCGAGGATAAAAAAAAAATCAGAAAAAGAAAAGGCAGATCGGTAGAGATGAAAGAAACGAATTATCAATCCGCCCAAACGAAAACACGAAACACGGCAACAGCGTTGTTATACAAAGATAGAAAGGGAAAATGAACAAAACACAAGGGAATCGAAATATGCAGAAACCTTACAGACGTTTCAACACTATCAGACTGTACCTGAAACCGGATAATTTCTCCAACCGCAATCACCTAGCGCCTCATCACCCACGTTTTTCCTTCCTTGTACGTGATGGAGCTGTAAGGAAAGCGTATATGTAAGAAAATTTGTCGGTTATATTCCTGTGTACGTAAGTGAAGTTTTGGGTTTGAGCATCAGTGAGTGCCATTTCCGTTGAAAGCTTTACTTTCCGTGCGTGCCTTTGTAGGTTCATATTCATTGAACTTGGCGTTATTGGTGATAGAATCAATAGAGATCGAACTCTATTGGTGCGCCGTCGGACGAGATCGTTAACATTTGCCCACGTGAATGTAGATAAGTAGGTATTAACCGGACTCGCCGTATCTACTCGTTTATAAGTCGACACATTTTATTCATGGCGTCCGTTAGGGATGAATTAAACCGCGCTGAATAAAATGTAGGCTTACTGAATTTTACATTTCAAAACTAAATTAATACAAATCCCATTTTTTTGTGCTTCCAGGTAAAATATTTTTTGAAGATTGAAGAATCCAGAACAGGAACCTCACAAAAGAATCTTGGTCAGTGATGCCAAGGACATCTTTTTTTTTTGGATTGAGAGTCTTCTATAGGAAATAGTGGGTTTGTGAGAAGGATGTTTACAGAAATCTATTAAAGCAACAGTCAATCTAAGTAAAATAGATATGACGAATTGATTGCTATATTATTTCAGTATTGCTCTGTGTACAGATACATGATCACCGAGTATTGGTCTGTTTGTGACGCTGTTTTATGGCATATCAACCCCTTGTTGATTCATTAATGCCAAATCCTGATTATACATAAATATATTATACATACGATTTACAAGAGAAGTGGGTCCAAGTGACATCATTTTAAGACGAGCCAGAGCTTATCAAGTATTGCTTTTAACTCTAATAATTCTATTGAATAATAATTATAATACGCTCCCTCAAAAAAAGATTAAAAGAACTACGAACTCCCCAAACTTAGCAACCCTCAGCATACGTCTCAACATGCAATAAAAATAAACAAAAACCATTCACAGAAATAATTAAAAATCACGAATAACTTAAAAACAAATACAGAATAAAAAGATACTAGAAACAACAAAAGTCATTAAAAGCTTAAAAAAAAATACTGGCGCCTTCAACATTTGGGGAACATACAACTCATGAATTCACAAAATGCAAGAATAAAAGATGTGGAGTATGTAATCATAGAAGGAAAATCCTATACCTTCAAAAATCCAAAAACTACATTCACAATAAATAAGAAATTAAGCTGCAGCTAAAAAAATAGTAGTCTATGTAATCGAATGTTGCAAGTGTAAAAATATATATAGGGTGGATGTAAAATCTAGATAACAGGGTATCCTTAGATAGAATTAGTATTAAATAACCAGAAAAGAATGTTTCAAAGCACTTTTATGAATGCAGTTATGGACTGTTTGAAATAATGCCAATATACTAAACTGACGACAACACATAACTCCAAATAAATGAAAAAAAATTCATGGCTAAATTAAAACGTACATTAAGCAGAACCCAACTATATACACACAGGTACACACAGAATCACTCAGAAAGGATGATTAGGATTCAGTTGAACTTATGGTATATCAACTATCATAGATTATTTAGAAGGAGAAGAGTAATCGAGGAAAAAAAGAAAAAAAACAAATCAAATGTATTTACCCATCTATAGATACGAACACTCCTACAGACACGCAAAATACACTCTTGTAATAAACAAAAAAGAAAAAAAATATCTGCAGTGACCAAAGTTTGTCACGGACAATTAACTCAAACTGGACATTCACAGATATAAATGCTGGAATTAAAAAGATGCACAACACGATCAAAACAATTGACACGATAAAAGCCCAACGGAAACTCAAATCAACCATTAACTTGCAAAAGATGATATCACGTCTGAAACACGAGTTGGAGACAAATAAAACACCAAAAGAATTCATTTGTAGCCCTATTCATTTTAAAGTATTTACTTTTTTTCGCTCATTGAACCAACGAATATATATATATATATATATATATATATACATCTATTCCAGTAGCTAAATTCAGTGGTCAAGTTTTAACGCCTCTGTAAAATACGAGGAGTAGTATTTTTACTTATTTCAAACTTCGCAAATGAAACCCCATAATTTATTTATGTCTTAGATTAGTTTAGCTAATTGAATATTTCAAGCTGTTGATTGATAGAGTAAATTATGACTGACCGAGGATACTACTTGAGGCCGTGCTACAAGCGCTGCTTTTAGGAAATGATACTGAAAGAAAACTGATGTAGCCTTTCAAAGTTTGATATGCTTGAATATGAGTATGAGTATATATATATATATATATATATATATAATAAATTCAAAAAATACAAATCTCTTCGCGGACCTTCTTATTCTAAAATATATCCTTATTCTTTCTTTGGACCTACAACAACCAGTTATATATTAGAATTAGATTAATTATTTTAAATTATAACAACAGGCAAGACATAGGATTAATTTGCTGATATTTATTATTACATTTACTTTAATATTAAAAAAAAAAAAGAAATTAGGGACATTATAAACCTGTTGTGGTTAGAAAATCAAAGGCCATAAGGGTGAGTTAAATAATAACATACTACTCTATTTTCCCGTATGCAAGACATATATTTAGCCTACAGTTGAATGGATTATGGTTTTATGGGGTTGACGGGTTTTTCTTCGTATATTTATCGTAGATGAGTACTCTAACTCATTGCCCAATGATATGAGAGTGATGAATAAAATTCGGACACTTGAGGTAGAGGAAATATACTATACTTGTGTTAAACAATGTAAAACAATTCACAATGAATTAGCAACAATGCATTTATTACCTCAGCCATTATTAGATTAATAATAGCCACTATTAGAATTAATTCAGGAATGACATGAAATACTAAGAGTACATTCAAAAGAAAAAAAGCCTTCGTTTAATTGAAGAGTCCTTAATAGAATCAAAGTTGTGTAAAGACTTACTTAACAGTATTCTTTATACGACCCTAAGTCTGGTGGTGTGAAAGCTTATTTTGCCAGGGAAATGCACGCACTTATGGATGCTTCTGGTTGACGAGCCAGGACCAAGACAGCAAGAGGGAGAGTTTGCTACGCGCTGTTATATGTTTTGACTGATTTGATTTAATGGCATATCGAAATTCCCGGGTTGTTAAATGCCAAAACCACCCTTGTATAAAAACAATAATGATACGAATTAACCCACTGTTAGGTGCATTGATGGTGTTCATTTCTTTCTCTAGGGTCCAAAAGTGAATATAATAAGCGCGGCTGGAGTTCGAACTCGCTTCGCGGTCGCAATCCAACACATTAGCTTTTACGCTACGAAACTTCTCCTGTTATCGGCCATTAGAAGTACTATTTGGAAGGCAAGGGATGTAATTCCTATAAGCTTTAGAGTAATTATATGAAATACCACATAGCATCATGTTCTCTGGTATTATGACAAGAGGGTTATCAACTGACGTTAGAAATCAACGGCTGCGGAATTTGAAAGTATTTTAGTGATCGCTAATCCCACTAATTCCTTTATAAATCATTTCTTTGTTTGGTTTCGTTTTATGGCATATTAACCGTTTTCGGTTATTTAATGTCAAATCCGCTTTATTCATTTATATTAGATATATGATTTGTAAACATAGGTCAACAAAGGTAAATAGTTCCAAGTATTGCTATGTATCACTAAAAATTCAATTAAACATCGGTCATTTTTTCATACACAGTTAAATGATTAAACAGTTCTATTTCAAATAATTCAATTTAGCATAAGTCAACAAAGCTAAATGGTTCCGTGTATTGCTATGTATCACAAACAATTCAATATCAGTTACCTATTTGCACAGTTAAATGATTAAACAGTTCTATTTCAAATAATTCAATTTAGCATAAGTCAACAAAGCTAAATGGTTCCGTGTATTGCTATGTATCACAAACAATTCAATATCAGTTACCTATTTGCACAGTTAAATGATTAAACAGTTCTATTTCAAATAATTCAATTTAGCATAAGTCAACAAAGCTAAATGGTTCCGTGTATTGCTATGTATCACAAACAATTCAATATCAGTTACCTATTTGCACAGTTAAATGATTAAACAGTTCTATTTCAAATAATTCAATTTAGCATAATTCAACAAAGCTAAATGGTTCCGTGTATTGCTATGTATCACAAACAATTCAATATCAGTTACCTATTTGCACAGTTAAATGATTAAACAGTTCTATTTCAAATAATTCAATTTAGCATAAGTCAACAAAGCTAAATGGTTCCGTGTATTGCTATGTATCACAAACAATTCAATATCAGTTACCTATTTGCACAGTTAAATGATTAAACAGTTCTATTTCAAATAATTCAATTTAGCATAAGTCAACAAAGCTAAATGGTTCCGAGTATTGCGATGTATCACAAACAATTCAATCAAACATCAGTCAAACCATGTCTTAATCTAATTTGCTATTACAATTGTCACCATTAGACAATTTATTAGCAAAGTAATACATATTTATTTTAAATAATGTGTATTATATTTCTGCTGGTGTTTCGTACGCACATCTACATACCCTCCCTAAAGCCAAGTGGGATATTCTTCTATATATTCCCCCCTCATACAACTGGGATATTCTTACAACCTTTCCCTCAATCAATTGGTTTATTCTTCAGAGATGGTGCTTCTTCAGATCAAATACGCTGTTGTATGTAAAATTCTTTTGTGTTTCGAAATTCAAGCGAAAAAGGTAATTACACAATACTTTTTTAACAGTCTTTGGCTCAGCCCGTGACTTCAAAAGAAAGATGATGGCAAGTTGTTCAAGAGAGTTTTACTGTCATCTAACAGAAAGAATTAAGGAAAAAAAAGAAAAAATAATTTAAGGAAAAAAAAAGATTATTATTGTTCACTCTCCCGCCTTTCCCTACAGGAATATAGGTGATTTTTTAAAGAATACATGTATATAAAAACAACTGTAGTTTCGTTGATTGAACTGTGCTATACATACATATATTCACCCATATAATGTGGTTGCAAAAAGTGCAAGAAACGAAGTTGCTGTTTGGGGAAAATATTTTTTCTTGTTAAATGGACCCACAACTCTGGAAATGAAAATTGTCTTTTTTGTTAATTGGCAAAAAACAAAAAAAAAATCATTTTGACTTTTTTTTGTTCCATACAATTTCGACGGACTCGGCTAGAAAAATTAATTTCGGTAACGCCGTTATTCCTATCGCTTACTCGGTGCCCTTTGCTTTCAGTCTATGATGACTGGCTTAGCTAGCCTGTCAGTTCTTTGCCACTAACACACTTATTTTCTAAACTGGTTTCCCTTTAGTTTAATATTGGAATATGGACAGCCCCCATGGCGTAGCAACAAACAAGCAGAATTGCAAAATCGTTGTAAGAGACTTCGATCTCCAGAGGTGGTATTGCTTTCACTTTATGATTAATACCACTAAGAAAATTATGAACTTTCTTATCCTCCCAGCTATAGGTTACTGTTCTTCTAGGAGGATTACTTTGGCATTAAATAACCGACGAAGGTTGATGTACCGTTGAAAAACAAAGAAACCAATATTGTCGAACTGAAATGTTATTGAGGATATCAACTGAGTACTGTTAGGACTGGAATTTAATTTGGTCCCCTAAAGGCTGAGGAGGTGCCGATATTATTAAAAACATCTGGGAAGTTTAAGGGTTAACAGGATATCCCTTGTCAGAAAACGAGCGAGCATAAATATAAACTGTACCAGCCGGAGAAAGAGTCTCCTTCAGAGACTTGCTAAGAAAACACCGAGAGGTTTGCCCTCAAGAAGGGGCGAATTAAGAGAAGTGTTACACTGCTGAATTAAGACGAACTAGCACCGAAATGCAAGTTCCTTACTTATGCTCTGTCGGTTACTGACAAACGGACACTTTTAAAAGTTTGTAACTCCCGTATTCCTGATTCGAACACGTACTGCGAGATTTCTCCTTGTTGTGTAACGGGATATGTTAAGTTATAAAGAAAACGAATGGACAATTTCTTAGGAAAGGGAAAGAGAAGAAACAGGGGAAAGGCAGACATAGTGTCTATGGGGGTGGGTCGTTGACATCTGAGTATCTTAGGCTTAAGTGCTTGGGTCAGCTGATCACGGGTGAATAACGTCATTAGTTGAGAATGACTAGAAAAAAATTGGAGGTCCCAAGATCATGTACACATGTGCGGAGCCAGAGGAAGCGGATATTCATCCTGCTGACAAAAAGCAGAAGGGAGGGGACGACTCATTTTGGGGGAGTTGACCGTGAGACATGATGAGATAAAGACACGGAGTTGAACCCAAGCAAGCCGCAGAGATGTTAGGAGACAAAAGTTTACGAGCCCCATTTTTGGGCGTGGCTTCCAAAAGATGGTTGGTTGTTTGGGTTTTATGGCATATAAACCTTTTTAGGTTATTTAATGCCAAATCCATTTTTATACAAATAGACAGTTCTATTTTAAAATTCAGTTTAGCATGAGTAAACAGTTTAATTGTCAAAATATTTCTATTTAAAGCAATTCAGTTTATTCAAATAGTTTTAATTCAGCTCATTCAGTTTAGTATGTGTGTAGATTTTTTTTACACAAATGTCAAAACAGTTCTATATAGTTCAGTTTAGTGTAAATTGAGTTTCAGTATCAAAAAGAGCTCCATTTCAAACAATTCAGTTTAGCATAAGCACGCAGATTAAATGTAAATATAGTTTAATTGTTAAAAAACATTTCTATTTCAATTCAGTTGAGCAAAAATATGCAGTTTAAATCCAAAAACCAGTCAAGTCAGGAAACCACGGTTTAGTTTTATTTAACCTATAGATAGGACCATTAGCAGGTGCTACCACTCTGGGCCAGAGTGGGCCTGCGAGCGATGGCAGTGAAGAGGTACTCCGCATTCCCCAAAGTTCCAACATCACTGGAACCTCACTATCAGATTGTTTAGTGTCATATCGAGGACACTCGTTGTGGGGGTCTTACCCCTCTGCAGAGAAGCAGTTGGTGATTTCTACCGCCCCAGCCGACTGGGCAAGACTCCAAAAGAGACTTTATACTCGGGAAGCGACACAACCTGGTAGAAATAAAAGGGAAAACTAGGAAAAAATTTAAGATCTGTGTCTGCTCTCTCTTTCTCCTATTGATATGTTGCTTCTCTTTGTCTAGCTAACGCGCTCTTTCTTTCTCCCGGGAGGTGTACTTGTGGTGTAATGGGTAAAGCGCTGGCCTGCGGAATCGTAGTGAGTTCGTACTCCAGTCGCTCTATTACGTTCACTTTCGGGCAAATACCCTGGGAAAGGTATGAACCACCTTATCCTCCCAGCAATAGGTTGAATGGTACCGCTACTGTTCTTCTAGAAGAAGAATGGCTTTGGCATTAAATAACCTACAAAGGTTGATAAACAAACAAACCTTTCTCCTGGCGACTACCTACAAGTTGTAATAGTAAATACACTTCGGGATAGTTAAACAGAGTTTCTTACTTTCATCAATTTTTACCACGGCAGGGTCACAATAGGATCCTAGAGGTACGAACGTCTTGGTGATAGCTTTATGATACATATTGTCTGGTTGGTATCATAACGCTACAGTTGAAGGGTCACACAGGCGGTCACCAAGTTCAGCAAGGTTGGAAAAGCTGTCATTACTATATTATTTAAATAACAGTTGTGGAATCTGTTATTTGGCAAATAGGGTAGTGTAGTTAAAAACGGTATCGAATAACCATTAGGTTAAGTAGTTTGATTGATGCATAATGAACTAGAGGTCCTTTGAGAATGTGGTTTTGACTGGACGAAATTCGCGTGGTCGGATGATCCTCGAAGTAAGATAACTTTAGTCAGTTAAAGATCTCTAACAAGAACAGATCAAATTTAATCTCTACTCTAGTAACTAACTCCCCGTTTAGTCGGACAGGTGATATGAAATGGAAGTGGCCAAGAAATAATCAGTATAAGCGCATAAATATTTTTTAAGTTGTTCTTTATCCGAACACGGAAGAATAGCAGACAGTAATGATCGTGAGATAAACGATAAAAGACGTAGGAACATCATGGGGCAGTTGAATACACCGACTATATCTTTGCAGAGGGGTAAGACTCCCAGCGAGTGTCCTGTGGTCCAGTTGCCTGGGCTGTTGAATGCACCGACTGTATCTTTGGAGAGGTGTAAGACTCCCAGCTAGTGTTCTGTGGCCCAGTTGGGTAGGCTGTTGAATACACAGACTATATCTTTACAGAGTTCTTTGTGTTTAACAATGGTAGCAGAGCTAAAAGACACTATGGCTTCTAAGTATTTTCCTCCACCCGCATTGCTTAAAGATAAATACAGTAAATGGCGGAAAGAAATGTTAATATGGGAACTAGCCAGTTCACTGGATAAAACGAAAAGAGCCCTCATGGTGTTTTTGTCATTGGAAGGAACAGCAAGAGAGGCTGTTTTGGAATTAGACATTGAGGTTCTTAATTCTGAGGATGGAATGAAAAAGTTATATGAAAAATTGGATACACTTTTTCTGGAAGATATAAACCAGTCTGCCTTTCAAGCATAAGAAACATTTGAAAATTATCAGAGACTGCCTGGGACGTCATTAGAAGATTTTTTGATTGAATTTGGCCGACTTGTCGCCAAATTAAAAGACTTTAACATTCTTTTACCAGAACCTGTACTCGTCCACCTGAAAGGGTCCAGAACCTTTACAGAGGGGTAAGAATCCCAGCGAGTGTCCTGTGGCCCAGTTGGCTAGGCTGTTGAATACACCGACTATATCTTTACAGAGGGATAAGTCCCAGCGAGTGTCCTGTGCCCCAGTTGCCTGGGCTGTTGAATACACCGACTGTATCTCTGCAGAAGGGTAAGACTCTCCCAGATAGTATCCCAGAAATGACATTAAATAACCTGATGGTCAGCCTCTCGTTATGCTGAAGCTTTACGGAATGCGTAGTACCCCTTCATTGCCATTGCTCCCAGTGCCACTGTGGTCCGGAGTGATAGCATCTGAAAGGGTCCTATTAATGGGTCAAATAAAACTGTCTGATATCTAAACTGAGTGCAAATAAATTGAATTTTTAGATATGAAGCTGTTAGATCTTTTAACTATTTGTAAACAAATGACAGATGTTGAATTATTAGAGATACATAGCAATACTTGGAATCATTTAACTTTATGACTTGTGCTCAATTGAATTGTTTGAAATAGAACTGTATGATAATTTACTCGTGTGTAAACAAATAACTGATGTTTAATTGAATTGTTTATGATACATAACAATACTTGGAACTATTTAACTTTGTTGACTTAGGTTTACAAATCATATATATCTAATATATCTGTATAAACTGCGTTTTCTTTTATCGAGTAAGTTTGACTAATAACCTATCGATAGCAGTCCATGCCTTCGCTAGTCACATATTGATGTCATTTTCACTCGTTGAGAAGCTGCTTCCGATGTACACAAATTTGTACACTAGTTTTAGAGAACCATGATTTAGTGTAGCCAAGCAGCGGTCCTGTCAATTTTGTTGTATGCATGCATCACATGGACGCTGACTCAGTGTATAGAGAAAAAGCAAGGCGGCGATTGCACAAGAATGCTACGTGCTATATTGAACAAACCCTGGAAGCAACAGCCCACAAAACAGCAGTTGCACAACCACCTACCTCCTATCACTAAAACCATCTAAATAAGACGAACAAGACATGCAGGACACTGCTGGAGCAGTAAGGACAAACTCATAAGTGACGTTCTCCAATGGACCATTTCATACGGACGTGGTAGTGTTAGACGATCAACTAGAATTTATCTACAACAGCTCTGTACGGACACAGGATGTACTCTAGAAGACCTGCCGGAAGCGATGGACGATATGGACGAATGGCGATAGCTAGTCTGGGAAATTCGTGCTAGCAGCACGACATGATGACGGTGATGATAGATATGAACTGGATATTTATTAATTTTGGCATATTAACTATTGTAGGTTATTCAATGTCAAATTGAATAACCTACAATGGTTAATATGCCAAAAAAAAAAAAAAAAAGAAAAAATAATAATTCTATTTCATATCAATCGTTTGCATACAGTTAAACGTTTTTAAGTATTGCTCTTTATTATTGGTAATTTTATTTATCAAGTATTCCTATCTGATAAAAGCTACTTGCACATAGTTGCCTGCTTTCAAATCAGTAATGACAATAATCTTTTTGAAAAAAGAATATTTCTACTAGATTCATTAATGGAACCCTAACAGATACGACCACTCCAGGTCAGAGTGGATCTGAGAGTAATATAAATCAAGGAATAATTTTCTATTTCCCAAACTCTAAGACTGGTGCATCAACATCGGATGCAGTTTAATGTCAGATCCAAGACACGAAATGGTTTTTGCCCAGTTGGCTAGGGCTGTAGAATACACCGACTGAACTTCTGTAGAGGAGTAAGAGCCCTCTAATGAGTGTCCTGTATATGACACTAAACAATCTGATAGTGAGGTTCCAGTGATGCTGGGGCTTTGGGGAATGTGGAGCACCCCTTCATTGCCATTGCTCCCAGGTCCACTCTGGCCCGGCGTGGTAGCACCTTATAGGGCCCTATATATGGGTTAAATAGAACTAATGGTATACTTATGCTAAACTGAATTGTTTGACAAAACTAAATAGTTTGAAATAGAAATGTTTTTGACAATTAAACTGTACTTACATTTAAACTGCGTGCTTATGCTAAACTGAATTATTTGAAATGGAACTGTTTTTTGACTATGAAACTCTACTTACACTAAACTGATTTGTTTAATAGAGAACTGTTTTGACATTTAACTGTGTGTAAACAAAATCCGTACTTATACTAAACTGAATTAGCTGAATTAGAACTGCTTGACTAACCTGAAGAGCTTGAAATAGAAATGTTTTTCACAATTAAATTGAACTTACATTCAAGCTGCATAGTTATCCTGAACTGATTTTTTTTTAATAGAACTATTTGTATAAAAATGGATTTGGCGTTAAATAACCTATAAAGGTTGATATGTCATAAAACCCAACCAAGCAACGAAATGGTTTCACGCATTGCTATCTTACTCTAATAATTCTGTTCAACAATATTTATTCATTTGCACACAGTTAACTAGTTTCAACAATAATAAATGATAGTCATATTTTACCCATAGATGGGATCCTATCAGGTACTATCACTCTGGGTCAGAGGGGACAAAGGGTAATGGTAGTGAAGGGGTATTTCAATTTCTCCAAAGCTCCAGGACGGCATCCTCACCATCAGGGAATTTATTCTTATTACAAGGGTACTCATGGGCTGCGAGTGGGAGTCTTAACTCTACCGAATTGCTGTCAGCATATTCTACTGCTCCAAATTGACTGGAGTTCGAACTCTTTCCCAACAATGTCACAGTCCAGCTCGTTAGCCACAACACTGGAGAGAAGTTCAGAAAAGGGGATAGACTAAGCAACGAGATTGAGATTATTTCTCATCCAGATTAATGGTTTGAAGAGCTGTGATCCGTATCTATAGCAACCCAACCGGCCTCTAAAAATAATTTAAAAAAATCAACTGTTTTCTTTGTAGACTTGTTGTCGCTGTTTTCTTACACCTTCAAGAAGACCACCCAAGTACTTGTCAAAGAAGTAGACAATATAACAAGTGCTTCGGAGTGTATTTTTACAACAGGTTAAAATCAACAATTCTTTTTTTTTCCTTAGTGACAATCAATAGAAAACTAAGTAAAATCTAATTGATAGATGATATTTTGAGTTCAAGAGAAATAAATTACTAATGTGTCATTTAACATTATTTAAAAAGCGAGAAACAAAATCGAGAAAATATTCGTCACTTCAGTAGCCAAACTTCTGTTCCTGTATTTTAGAAACAAACCGTTAAGTTAACCAAGAACGGCTGGGATATCGTAGTAAGCGGGTTTGAAGCCCAGTCGTACTATTATGTCTAAAAGAATTTAAAAGGGTAAAATAAAATTTGCAATATAAAGACATTTTGAGGGAATAAAATTTGATAGGAAGAGTGTGACACTAAAGCAAATTTTATTATTTAACTGGGTAATGTTTTCAAGGGGGCTTTAGTGTGCAACATTAAACGGTAAGTTCTGCAGCTCTCTAGTTCTGATACTGATTTGTAGAGATAACACAGACAATGAAGTTTTTAAAAAGGAATTTTATACAAAACAAACAAGAAAAAAAGGGATAGAAAAGATAAAGTGTTGCAAATTTTAGTGCAATTTGCTGGAACTTATCTGAGAGAGTGTCTGGGAAACAAAGTTCTTTGAATTTGACTATTTTTTTTAAATTTTTGTTTGTTTTGTAGAAACGTTTCCAAGTTCATTTAATTCCGAGTCTTCTTTAAGGTTCTTCTCAGCAGAATTCTCGATTGAATTTATTTTTAGTTGTTTAACTTGGTAGAATTTCTGTAGTTGACTTTCATTTAATTTTACCTTTATTTCTTGGGAAGCTTCTTGCCAATTTAAAATATTTTGAGCTATTCAAGAGGCGAGTGACAAAAAACATCTGGTGGCTTAAGTTTTCGTACCGCCAGTTTGGTGCCCGAATTCGTTCTGTGGGTTCAATAGTAGTTCTCGACAAAAAGAGGCGGTAGCTTTTTGGTGCCGTATTGTCCGGAATTCCTTCGTTTTTCACCCTGGCCAAATCAAGTGTTCGACTTGATTTTTATACATTCCCTTTCTAAATGATGTCCTATGGAAAGATATGAATCCCCCCCTTAACCTCCTCAAGGCTTAAATAGTACCATTACTGTTCTTCTACAAGGATGGATTTGGCATTAAACAACGCCCAAAGTTTTCCACGTCATTAAACTCAGAACCCAAACCATTGACCAAGAACTATTTTTTTGACTTGTCAATTTTTAACAATAAGTGAATCCTTGATGTTGCAAAGCTCTTTATGAACATGTTTCTTAACTTTCAGTGAACTTATATTAAATAACACAAGAATGTTGATATACCATTAAAAACAAAGAAACTGAAGTTGAAATGAAAATAAAAATGGAATAATAATTTGTCATCAAAAGTTGAATTTGGAAATTAATTATATTCAAGAGGACCAAAATATATATAGAGATAAAAAAAAAACAACTTTTTTATTGTTTTAACAAAGCAGAGCCTTTTATTACCTGCACCTCCGAAAGGAAATTTATGGTGTGACTGAAGATATGTTTTTCTTAACTCGAACACGTCCACATTCTAATCAGTTAATTTGCTCTCAACTTTTGGGGTTTACTCCGAGAATAACGGTGAACATCACAGAAAATGGAATCGGCGTTCAGGGTTCATATCCTGGTGTTGGCCGTTTGCATTTTCCTTTGTGCTAATGCCTTTGGGAAAGGCTCGAATCCATCACTTCTGCACAGAGTGGATACATAGGAGGCAGGTTAGGTTATTTAGCCTTGGTAAGGTAGACAGTTCAGGAGAAGGAAAACTCTGAATGTCAGAGACAGACATTAGTGGTATGGCAATAGATGTTGAAACTCCTCACCTATATCCCCTATATTTTTGATAGCCTCTTTCACAAACGACCTCAGTGCCCGGCTTTTGGGGGACGTAAATGACAGGGAGAAGACAAAAAGGTAAATTGCATGAATTCTCGTTTTAGGGGCTTTGAGCCTTCAGATGAGACTTAGATTTGAAAAAGGTCAGTTGTTTATTGGAACAACAAAGAGTTAAGACTATATTTTAGGGTTCATAGAAAACGCCTTTTATCATTTGGGAGGGGAGAATAGATCTACAGAAAAATAAATCGTTCCTTCTTAGAGTGGAAAACAGCAAAGCATCTTTTTTTGAGGGGTGGGGGAGACCGCACTACTGAGAGATTTTAACGGCAAGCCAACACGTTTAGGGTTATTTTCCCTCAACTATTAGAAAATAGTAGGGCTGAATGCTTTCTTCAGCTTTGGTTAGAATAAGAGATTAGGAATAAGAGATTAGAGAAACGTGTTTATCATACGTTTATATTTATTTTTATGTTGGTATTTTTTTCAGAGGGTTTTGTTCACGGGGCTATCAAATACGAAATTTTCTATTTATTTGTTTATTGGGGTTTTATAACATATCAATCTTTGCAGGTTATTTAATGTCAAATCTATTTTAATACAAATGAACAGTACTATTTCAAGCAATTCAATTTAAAATAAGTATACTGTTTAATTGTCAAAACATTTCTATTTCAATCTATTCATTTTACTCAAACACTCCTAATTCAAACAACTCTGTTTTTTATAAGAATAATTTTTATCTAAATAGTTCTATTTCAATCAATTCAGTTTAGCCAAAGTACAGTTTCAATGTCAAAAACATTTCTATTTCAAACAATTCAGTTAGGCATAAGTACTCACTTTAGTTCTATTTGACGCATAGATAGGACCCTATCAGGTGCTACCACTCCAGGTAGAGTGGACCTAGGAGTGATGGCAATGAAGAGGTATTCTGAATTCCCCAAAGCTCCAACATTACTGGAACTCTCCATCAGATCATTTAGTGTCATATATCCAGGACACTCGTTTTAGGGGTCTTACTTTTCTGCTGTGATGCAGTCTGTGTATTCTACAGCACCATTCCACTGGGCAACGAATTTTTTTTACATTTATTTCACCCTGAGATGAGATAGTAACATGTACTATATTTCCGAGTCAAGGTTGGCTTTGGGGTAATGGCAATGATAGTATACTCTACACTCTCCAGAACTGGTGCTTATGACCAGATTCAGTTTAGTGTCATACACAGAAAATCTTTTGCTGGGGCGGGGAAGGTCTTCCTCACCGTTGTGGGTACAGTAAGTGTATTCTAAGCCCTTGCAGACAAACAGGGCTCGTCAAATAACCGAAAAAAGACGCGTGTGATTTTTTGTTTGTTTTTTTTTCCCTTACTACGATTCTGGCTTTCCTTTCCTGATATGGAGAACAACCTCTTCATCTTTCTCTAAACCCTTATCCAAGAAACTTCGTGACTCCACCAATCCACCGATGAAATTCTGAATTCCACCGAACTGGACAAATATTGCAGCCATTTAAATTTGTCGACGCTTAACCAACATTTACGTCGACCAGGTATTGGCTGTGAACCTAGTTGGGTTTCTGTAATGCGTTTCGGGAATGGCAACCGAGATTTGAGCGACAGGCCACGTTGTGGACAGCACTGCATAGCTGTCAACTGACAAAACGAAGAGCGCCTTGCAGAGCTTATTCACGCGAAGCGGTATATTACGACCGGGGAAATGAGCACGGAGCTAACTATGGGCTTCGGTGGGATATCGCAATGAACCAAATGGCTCACACGGATGTTCCAACAAGAAACACCCTTCTCCCATTAAAAAAAGCACCGAATGCAAGAAATTCGAAAAGAAAGCGATACTAAGCTGAAGTTAACAGTTTTCTGGACCGCAACACCACCAATGATAAAACACGGGGTCACCGCTCTCTCTCACTGGTTCCCTAATCTGGTTTGGTCGTAATGGTGTAACTAATGCAGCATGCCTTGGACAGGAATAGCTTGGTGGCGCGCATTCCTCCCCAGGTCTAGAGCTAGTTTCAATTCAGATTTTTCTTTCTCCTGGACTGTTTGCCATACCAAGGTTAAAGGCTACAGTTTGCCCAATTATTTACCCACAGTTTGTGAAATAAGAGGTGGATTCGTGCCTTTCTCAAGAAAATTAGCGCTCTGGGAATTGCAAAATCCTCGTTCTGGATTTGAACTCGGATAGCCAAATCCACGTCCTATGACAATAACCATTGCACTACAAGAGCCACCACTACGAGTTGGTGTTAAGAACTGGTTCGTCCCCACGGTTGCTGAGTTTTCTGTGCTCCTCGTGTAGGCTGTTCTTCACAACTGGCTAGAATGCATCTTAAGTTATTGTGTCTATGCGGGAAAATGTTTTCTAACTTAGAAAAATGCTATATCCACATGTGTTATTGAGCTTTTTGTATCTGTAATTGATCTCGGTAATTTTAATGGTATTTCAACTCGTCTAGGCATATTTTAGGCCCAAAGGTAAGAAAATTGTGTTTGTATTTACACAGTTATATGATATCAATATTACGATCTAATACAAATAATTTGCTGATATATACTTGACTCGTAGATTGGTTCCCTAAGAAGCACTACCACTCCAGGTCAGAGTAGACCTGGAAGTTCGGGAAATAAAGGGGGTTCTCTTCAATTCCCATAACAAGAGCATCTCCACCAGATGCAGTTCAGAACGTTCCATTTTAGGGGTGTCTCTTTTGCAGAGGATAGCGTATTCTGAGCACTACAAACAGGAGTTAAGTTAGATCAAAAATATTTTTGCATTAATCTACAAGCAAAGGCTGATATGCCACAAAGCAAATTTAACCAAAACTATATTTTGGGTAAACCAAGTCGACAGAGTTGAGTTTCTATAGAAACAGTAGGCAATACTTTCGGTTGGTTGGTTGGTTTGGATTTTATGACATATCAACCTTTGTTGATTATTTAATGCCCAATCCATTTTTTATACAAATAATCAGTCCTATTTCAAACAATTCAGTTTAGTATAAGTATAGATTTTGTTTACTAATATTTTCCATGTCAAAAACAGTTCAATTTGAAACAATTCAATTTAGCATAAGTACGCTGTTTAAATGAAAGTACACTGGTTAATTGTCAAAAACATTTCTATTTCAAGCAATTCAGTTTAGTCAAACAGCTCTAATTCAAATAACTCAGCTTATCCTAAATACAGTTTCAATGTCAAAAACAGTTCTATTTCAAACATTTCAATTTTGTATAAGTACGTATATTAGTTCTATTTAAACCATAGATAGTCCCCTATCAGGTAATATCACTTCGGGCCACAGTGGACCTGCGAGCGATGGCAACGAAGGGGTGCTCCGCATTCTCCAAAGTTCCAGGATCACTGGAACCTTACCGTCAGATTGTTTAGTGTCATATCCAGCACACACGTTGCGGGAGTTTGTACAACTCTACAGAGATGCTGTCGGGGTATTCTACCGCCCCAGCCTTCTAGGCGTGGAAATACTTTCGGAGCTCTCCTTGTATGCAGAACACATTTTCAGTGGAACTATTTTACTCATTATAAAAACCCTTTTTTATACTCTATGAATTTCAGGTTTCGGTATACATTTCTTATTTCTATGAGGACACTTCATGGTGTAATGGTTATCGTCGTAGGAAATGGACACGGTGACACGAGTTCAAATTCTGGACGAGGCTGATTACATTTCACGTAGCACGAATACCCTTGGGAAAGGTATGAATCCAATTATTCTCCCTCCAGCTATGGGTAAATAGTAGGACAGACTCGGTTCTTCAGCCTTGGTGACACAACTTGTCTAGTAGAAGGACAACTCTGAATTAAAACCTGTTAAACTCCGCTTAAAAATTGACCTTGTGTCATATCCTGCCCGAGCGGAGGGGTTGGTAAATATGAGGACGCTTCATGTCATTTGATTAATTGCAAATGAATACCTATTCTTTCTAACCCTTTCACATTTATTCGTAAACTTTCTGAGCTAATTTTTTGCATGGATATCTATATATTAATAGAAACCAATCATTGTTTTAAATATGTAAATTACTGAATTTGGAGGTTTCGTATTAATTATTTTATAAATCCCCGTTACGCATAGGTTTCTCTTCATTCGGTAAACTCCCGTGGCAACTGTGAAGATAAAAACCTCGTTTTGCAGACCAATTTGTAAGTTAACCGAGTGTGAAAACTTACTTATTATCTCTCTACAATAGGCATCTGATATACGAAACTAAGAAAACACAAATACTATCAGCCAACCTTTACAGATTGAAATCAACTACGAATCCTGAAACAGTCTTAAAGCTTTAACTACCTTGGCAGTACCATTTCAGACAATGCAAGGTTGAACAATAGACTAACTTACAGGAAGGACAAAGCGAGTGCTGCATTCGACAACTTCAAGAAAAGCGGTAGAATTATCATCATTCGAAACAAATGCAAACTTTCTCGAGTTGTTGTACAATCGATATTACAATACAATGCCTGTGGTGTATTGGTTATCGTTGTAGGAAATGGACACGGTGGCGCGAGTTCAAATCCTGGACGCGACTGATTGAATTTAACATAGCACTCATACCCTTGGGAAAGGTATAAATGAAATTGTTCTCTCTCTAGATATGAGTAAATGGTAAGTTAGACTGGGTTCTTTAGCCTTGGTTAGACACCCAGTCTAGGAGAAGGAAAACTCTGAATAAAAACCTTTTAAACTCCGCTTTAAAATGACCTTGTGTCACATTCTGTCCGTGCAGAGGGATTGATAAATACATCGAATACAGGTTGGTTTGGTTTGGTTGTTTGGGTTTTATGGCATATCAACCTTTGTATGGTATTTAACACCAAATCCATTCTCATGCAAATAGTCGGTTCTATTTCAAACAATTTAATTTAGTATGAGTACAGAGTTTAATAGTCAAAAACATTTCTTTTTCTAGCTCTTCACTTCAGTATAAGATTTTGTTTACACACAGTTAAATGTCAAAATAGTTCTATATTAAACAAATCCGTTTAGTGTAAGTACAGTTTCAATGTCAAAACCAGTTCCATTTCAAACAATTCAGTTTAGCATCAGCATGCAGTTTAAATATAAGTACAGTTTAATTGTCAAAAACATTTCTATTTAAAATCTATTCAGTTTAGTCAAACAGTTCTAATTCAAACAATTCAGTTTAGCATAAGTTTTCAGTTAGTTCTATTTAATCCATAGATAAGGCCCTATCAGGTGCTACAATTCCGGGTCAGGGTAGATGTGGGAGCGATGGCAATGAAGGGGTGCGCCGCATTCCCCAAAGCTTCAGTATCACTGGAACCTCACCGTCAGATTGTTTAGTGTCATATACAGGACACTCGTTGGAGGGTCTTACTTCTCTGCAGAGAAGTAGTCGGTGTATTCTACAGCCCCAGATGACTGGCCAAATCCAATACAGTATCGTAGATCATATAACTGAACACAAGTAAAGATATTCCATGATAAAACTTATAAGGCAGAAAATTGACACCTCACGTGGTGTTACGTTTAACAATTAGATTAGCATACGGTTAGTAGTGAGTTAGATTATCATCTGGTCCCCCATATTTCTGGCCTTGTACCACAGCTTAGGTTAAATAAATAAGTATAAAGCAGATTATGACTGTCACATTGAAAGCGGTCAAAAATCTAGAAATCTTACGAGGAGCAAACTTCGAATCTAGGGAAGGTTAGGTTAGTTACTTTTACAGCATGTAAACTCTTATTGGGTTATTTAATGCCGAAGTCAGTTTTTTGTTAATTATAGAGTATCAGTATTTGATAGACAGTGATTATTTTACGTAGTATTTAAATCTGTGTGTAGTTTAGGTTATATGATATCGGAAATTCCTATCAAATACAAATAATTTTCACGTGGTTATACGATATCAATAAATCTTATTGAATACAAATTATTTTCACGTGGTTATATGATATCAAGAATTCTTATTGAATACAAATAATTTTCACTTGGTTATATGATATCAAGAATTCCTATCTAATACAAATGATTTGTAAAGAGATCTATTTGATCACTTGATTGGACCCTAACAAGTAATATTACTCGGGATCAGAGTCGATTTGAGAGTAATGGCAATGAAGGAGTACTCCACATGCACCCGAGCTCTAGAACTGGAGCTTCTCTATCAGATGGAGTTTAGAGTCATACCCAGTTCACTTCCTTTTTTGGATGGGTCTTCCCTCTGAGCAGGTGATACAGATAGTGTATTCCAAGTTTATCCGACAGAGCCTAATATAGTCGACCATAGTCGAGGGTGACCCGAAGGCTCCCTTTTCGATAGCTACTACACCAAGGTGTAGGGGAGGGCGCTACTCCATTCCCTGGATTGCTCCACTTTACCCTTGAACCGTACCTTATAATGCTGAGTGTTAAGCAAGGTGGTATCAAGTTCCATTTTTAAAGTCTTTGGTATGACTCGACCTGGGATTGAACCCAGGTCTCCCGGGCCATTGGCGAACACTCTATATTCCTATCTAAAAGAAATAATCAATTGTAAACAATTTCAGCTTCAATAACAATACAAATAAGTGATATGGTTTCAAATATTCTTATCAAAAACCATTAATTTTCAAACTGATCTGTTTGTTCCATAGATGAGAAATAACAGGTACTACCAGTCTGCGTCAAAGTGGACCTGGGAGTAATGACAACAAAGAAGTGTCTAGATACTCCTTAGAACTCCAGAGCTGCTGTTAACTTTATATTTATGGAGGATTTTCGCATTAGAATCTTAGATGTCTATATTGCATTGAAAGGATGAGTTGTGTAAAAATCTCAAGATTTCTGCAATATTTCCAATTGTGTAATGGGAACAAATCAGAGAAACGAGACATAAGGAGTCTGGATATTGACATCGAGAAAGAAGTGGCCAACTGCAAAGTTTATGCTAAATTTAAGGACCAAATACGAGTGTTCGCCTAATGGTCCGGGAGACTGGGTTTCAATCTTTGGTCGAGTCATACCAAAGACTTAAAAAAAATGGAACTTGATACCTCCTTGCTTAACACTCAGCATTATAAGGTACGTATCAAGGGTAAAGTGCAGCAATTCGGGAAAAGGAGTAGTGCCCTCCCTTACATATCGGTGTAGTAGCTATTGAAAATGGAGCCTTTTGGTCGCCCTCGACTACAGTCGCCAACTTTACTTACTTACGCAGATTGATTACCGTCCCACTGTCAATCTATTAATAATTACCGATCCATCAAAAACAAATAAATAAATAAATAAAAGAACTTTAATAGATTACCAAATTAAGACATTTACATGAGAGCAATGTTTTGTCAATAATTTCATCCTGGCTGATTGATTCATTTTAACGATATGTCAACTTGTAGAGACTTATTTTATGCTTAGAGTTTTGAGAGTTGCAGTCATTGTTATATTTACATTTTTTAGTCGTTCCTGAAGATTTCTATTTTTTTAAGAACGATTATATATCAATCCAGGGAAGGAGTAACGCCCTCCCCTACACCTTGGTGTTGTAGCTATTGAAAAGGGAGCCTTTGGGTCACCCACTTATATATCAAGTATTCCTAATACAAAAAATGCACACAATTGATTGATTTCTAGTACTTTTATCTAGTAATAATCATATGGTGTCAAGAAACTGTTTCTATTCAATAACAGTCACTTGTTCAAACACAGTTATATGGTTTCAAGTAACTAATAATAATAGTTCTTTGTAAACAATAACAGCTCAGTAACTTTTTACTGTTATAATATATATCAAGTATTTTCATTTCATCATCATCATCATTATCATGTCGTGCCGCCAGCACGGATATCCCTGACCCTCTCTCGCCACTTCTCCCTATCACTCATCGCCTCCGGCAGGTCTTCAGGGTTACATCCTGTGTCCTCACATAGTTGCTGTATGTAAGTTCGAGCTAGTTGTCCTGCTTTTGCACGGCCATATGTGAGGGTCCATAGGAGTACATCACTTATGAACTCGTCCTTGCTTCTCCAGCAGTGTCCCGCGTGTCTGGTTCGTCTAACTTGTATAGTTTTCGTGATGGGGGGCAAGTGTCCGTATAGTTGGTGTCTCGTGGGGTGTTGTCGCCAGGACTTGTTCAATACTGCTCTCAACATTCTTGTGTAGTTTCCGTCTAGCTTCTTCTCCAGCCGTATAGTTAGCGTCCATGTAGTGCATCCATATAGCAGTATCGACACAACCGCTGCCTGGAAGAAACTGCGTTTCATTTTATCGGTTGCACACGGTAGTGTGAATTCAAGTATTCCTATAAATTACTTATAGTTATATGGTTTGGTTTCTTTGTTTTTATGGCTTATCAAAATTTGTATGTTATTTAATGCAAAGCCATCCTTCTAGAAGAAGAGTAGCGATACTATTTGACCAATATCTGGGTGGATAAGGGGGTTCCTACCTTTCCCTAGGGTATTTGTCTGAAAGAGAACATAATAGCGTGACTGGCGTGCGAACTCGCTTACTACGATTCCGCAGTCAATCGCTTTAACAATTACACCACGAGGAGACACCCCATGTGCTTCCAAGTAATTATTAATATCTAATAACATTGATTTGTTTGCAGTTACATGATTCCAAGTAACTAATGATAATATCTTAGAAAATAATTTTAGATTCACCTAAGTCTTCTCAATACAAATACTTTACGGTTATATGGCATTAAATATTCAGATAGTATATGAATAATTTTCAAACAGATGTATTTGACCAATAGATGGGGCCCTAACTGGTCAGAAGAGACCTAAGAATAATTGAAATAAAGGAGTAAGTCTATACTCACAATAGCTGACCCGGAGCCTCACCATCTGACCAGGACGCCTCCTTTTTTGCAGGGAACAGTCATCGAATTCTAAGAAGTGCTAAATACAGTGGTGATCCTTCCTGAGTGCTCTTTCGAAGGGATTCTCGTGTCAGACTAAGTTAAAACAAAGGTGAGCAAGCTAGTCTCATAAGACAATTTGTTACTTACTCAATCTACTATGGCCTTGTGTCAAATAATCGACATTTAATTTTAGACGAATAATTAACTGTCATAAAGATTAATTAGTTGAAATAAAACAATGCTTATGTACTCATAGACGTACCAGGAAGGCAAATACTGCATTTAAAGTATCCTTCGTTTGTAAGTTTAGGCGACATTGTTTTTTTCAGGGAACGACCAAAAATTTCAAATTCTGACTGATGCTCGGAATATAAAAATATAAAAATTGTTTTCTAGTAGGAAGTTGCAATTTAAGGTTGATATAACCGTGGATCTTTGGGAAATTATATTTTTCTTGGAATGTAATGTAATTTAAATAAAATTTATTTTCACTCTTTTAACAGATTAAAGGTTCTAACAAAGGCCATCCAAGAAACATTCAAATATGATCTTGCAGTAAGGTTCAATATTATAAACGCAACATATTTCTACAGAATGGAAGATAAGCTGGCTATTACATCGTGGAAATAATTAAAAAAAAAAAAAAACTCACATAATAAAGACAAGAAAATACAAGTCTAGAAGACAAATAATTGACTTGATTATAGATAAGAAAATAAACTTGAAATATTTGGGAAAATAAATTTTGAAGATCTTTGATTATTTTGACTAAGAAATCATCTTTGAATATAAACATTGATTTAAACATTTAAGTTTATTTTTTGTGTTCAAGTTTATATTAACTAAAGTCTATCTATATAATGTTTTATTCAAATGATTAAAAATTCTTCCAAAAGTTCTTAGTCGTGTTTAATTCTTAAAACTACAATACAGTAGGAAATAGTTATTACGCACTGGAATCACTAATTTCTTCAATTGAAGGGGTTTTGCTAAATTATTACATTCAAAATGGTGGATGAGGGTTGTAAATTTTCTTTTTGGCCCCTTTAGCCTAACTCAGTTTAATTATTTTGAATTTAAACATGAGAAAAACTGTTTTGGAGAAAATGAGCAGTTCCTTGTTAAAAAGAATAAAATCAATATTGTTTGCGACACAAGAGAATATTTGATCTATTATTAACAAAAACAAATTTAAAAAAACAAAATAAAATGAAATGAAATAAAATTGAAACTAAACAATTATCTATAACAGCGCTGTATTCTGCTGTAAATAATTTTTATCTAGATATGCCCACTTAAGTACCAAACAAAAACGCCTCCTGGATACATAATTAGGTGAGAGTTTCCCATAAACTGGAAAGTCATCCTGATTCCATGTTGACTATTTCCTTTTGTGACATGGCGCAGGGTAAACCAGATCGTACTTAACTGATCTAAATGAGAATTCTCTGTTGCTTTCAATAACTAATTTGGCTCCAAACATTGAGATCTTGGCAAAATAGAAACCATCTTGAAGCTTCATCAAGAAAAGTAACGCTCTTTGTTTTTTGCATAGAAATCAATAACGCTAAATGTATTTATATAAATACTTTTACAAGAATTAATGGGAGTTCAAGACCTGTATGACATCTAAACTTATGAAGAAGGTCGGGTGTATGGAAGGTGAAAAACTTGACCACTTATGTCAAAGGTTTTTAAGAAATAGACAAGATGTTTCGGTAATATAGGTACCACTGTACTTAGTAAAACTTTAAAGAAACTATGGAGGTAATAAAGTATCTCAAAGACAGAAAAATTGTTCAAGTATAAAATAGGATAATAATAAAACATGATGTAAACTCACGACTCTGGGTTTCATATTGTTGATTCTAAGAATCGACAACGTGAATCTCTAAGTCGTGAGGTTTTATTCCGTCTTAATATCTTATTTTATATTTGAAATATATGGTAATATTAAAAAAAATATATGGTAATATTAAAAAAAATGGTAATATTAAAAAAAATATAAGGTAATATTACTCTGCATTTTCGTACATTGAGCACTGTAAATATTTTATAGATTAAAAACGCTTCTACAGTTTGATTTTAATCATAATTATATATTTCGTACATTCACTTATAAAAGTCGAATCAAAAAAACATTTAGTATAAAAACATCAGTGGTTAACAAATATATTGTTAATTGTTTTCGTCTGATAGAAATCTGTATAAAAACAATTATTCCCCTTTGAAATAATCTACTCGTTGCTCGGATTACAGAAATCAAAATAAATCTCTCCAATAAATCAATAAAAACATCAAACGACTTTACAAGACATTGCCACTATGCAAAACAATTCCTTTGCAATAAGACAACAAAAATGAAGTATTCTGTCGCAATGTAATTTTACATCTTCCTTGAAACCAGTGGTGCAACTCTCTCTCTGTCTCTGTCTCTCTCTCTCTCTCTATATATATATATATATATATATATATATATATATATATATAAAGGGTCATCCGAAAAATAAAGTAAATTTTGCCAAAGATGTGGACAATAAGAAGTAGTAGCGCTACACATTTTTTAAGGAAATTAATAGTGATGAATCCTTTTATTTCCCTGAAAACTGTAAGCATGAACATTATTTATTGCTCTTTCTAGAACCTTTTCTCTTTTCGATCAGGTTCCGAGTAGAAAACGCATCTTTAACCCAGTTGTAAACATTTTTAGACTAAAGCATGCTTCTCTGTTTACATCACACATTCTTCTGTCAAGTCCACATGGTTTGTACTTCTTAGCCGCCAAAGTTTTGATAACAGATCTCTGTTCACTCTGACATTTTGAATTAACCTTAAAAAATAATTTTGCGAGATTAAAATAATTTTTGGCATTACCAAATTAGAAACAATGCTGATTTAACATTTATGAAAAGAATTCGTGTAAAAACAACCCCCCCATATTTGGCCAAGTTTGCTAGCGGAGTGGGGGGTTAAATACACCGACTGCATCTCTGCAGAAGAGTAAGATCCTCCAACAAGTGTCCTGGATAGGAACTTTGAGGAATGCAGAATACGCATTTATTGGCATCGCTCTCAGGTCCACTCTGACTTGGATTGATAGCACCTGATAGGGATCTATCTGTGGGTCAAATAAAAGTGTTTGACATTTAAACTTGGTGTAAAACAAATGACTTATGCTCAATTGAATTGTAAAGATAGAACTGTTGGATCATTTAACTATATTTAAACAAATGTCTGATGTTTAATTGATTTGTTATTGATACATAGCAATACTTGGAACCATTTAACTTTGTTGACATATGCTAAATTGAATTGTTTTTAATAGAACCGTTAGATAATTTAACAGTGTATATCTACAAAATGTGAGGAGATGCCCGTGGTGTAATGGTTATCGTCGCAGGATATGGACACGGCGACACAAGTTCAAATCCTGGACCTGACTGATTGCATTTCACATAGCACTAATACCCTTGGGAAAGGTATGAATCCAAATATTCTCCCTCCAGCTATGGGTAAATAGTAGGGCAGACTAGGTTCTTCAGCCTTGGTTATGCAACTAGTCTAGGAGAAGGAAAACTCTGAATTCAAACCTGTTAAACTCCGCTTAAAAAATTGACCTTGTGTCATATCCTGCCCGAGCGGAGGGGTTGGTAAATATGAGGACGCTTCATGTCATTTGATCAATTGCAAATGAATACCTATTCTTTCTAACCCTTTCACATTTATTCGTAAACTTCCTGAGCTAATTTTTTGCATGGATATCTATATATTAATAGAAACCAATCATAGTTTTAAATATGTAAATTACTGAATTTGGAGGTTTCGTATTAATTATTTTATAAATCCCCGTTACGCATAGGTTTCTCTTCATTCGGTAAACTCCCGTGGCAACTGTGAAGATAAAAACCTCGTTTTGCAGACCAATTTGTAAGTTAACCGAGTGTGAAAACTTACTTATTATCTCTCTACAATAGGCATCTAATATACGAAACTAAGAAAACACAAATACAATCAGCCAACCTTTACAGATTGAAATCAACTACGAATCCTGAAACAGTCTTAAAGCTTTAACTACCTTGGCAGTACCATTTCAGACAATGCAAGGTTGAACAATAGACTAACCTAATGTGTTAACAAACCATATATATATATATATATATATATATATATATATATATATATATATATATGCGCATGTGTGTGTGCATGACAACAGCAAATGGCATTAAATAATAACTCTGGTTAATCTGCAATAAAACCAAACAAAAGTAAAGGTTGTAAATAGTTTCTCCATGAAGCTTTTTATTTTTAGTATGTAATATAATCTCCTTGATTTCAAAATATTTGGTGGGATTATAATGTGCAGTAGGCGAGCTCTCCATCCGAAATCGCGCTCTTAAAGTTAAAGGACATTGGTATTAAGTTTGCTTCAATATACAGAATAAATCTATGGTATAATGATCAGTG
>OY757919.1:84419295-84541343 GCA_963585895.1 Sepioteuthis lessoniana | reverse complement strand
GATCGAGAGCCTATCGATAGCTGTCCATGCCTTCGTCAGTCGTGTGTCGATGTCTTTCTCGGTTGATGAGACGCTGCTTCCTAGGTAGGTGGATTTGTCGACTAGTTTCAGAGAGGCCCCGTCTAGTGTGGCAATGTTGCCCGTTTGGTTGTAACACATATATTCGGTTTTGTTTGCATTGACATGGAGGCCAATGCCAGCTGCGGCTCGTTCCAGACTATGCAGTAGTGTCTCTGCTTGATTAGGCGTAATCGCTAGTAACGCCAAGTCATCAGCGTAGTCGGCGTCCGTGATTGTTTTTGCGGGGTACCTTTTGCTTCTTCTCTTAGTCAGCTGGAAGCCATTTTCTCTGATTTTGTCGATCGAAGTCCTAAGCACATAGTCTAGAGAGATGATAAAGAGGTACGGGGCTAGTGTGTCTCCTTGTAGTACTCCTGCAACAATGTCGAAGTATTCCGTGTCTCCATCTGGTGAACGTACTTTCACTTTGGTGTTTCTGTAGAGAATCATTATCGCTGCTACGGTTTCTTTTGGTAGGCCGTATGCTAGTAGGATTTGCTCCATCTTCCCTCTGTGTATGGAATCGAATGCCTTGGTAAAGTCGACAAATAGTAATGTCGCCTGTAAGTTTTTTGCCCGAACGCCTTCCAGGATTCTACGGATGGTCAGTATTTGTGAGGTTGTGGATCTATTTCTCCGGAAGCCATTTTGGTTTTTCCTAAGGATGTTGTCTATTTATGGTTCTATGCGGTTTCGTAGTAGGGCATTGTAGATTTTGGCTGCTATTGATGTAAGTGTTATCCCTCGGTAGTTCTTGGCTAGTCCGAGGTCGCCTTTTTTAGGGAATGGAAGGATGCATCCCTTCGTCCATCGTTCTATCCTATTTTGACTATAGACTGCGTTGCATTGCCGGAGCAGTATATCGTCGAATTGTCTCGTCTTCCACACTTCTGGGGGGATCTCGTCTAGCCCCGCCGCTTTCCTATTTTTAATTCTTCTGAGAACCGAGTCTAGTTCTTCTTTGGTGAAAGGACCTAGTTTTACGTCTAATTGCTTACTAATAATTCTGGTGATCGGTTCATCCGTTATTTCCGGTGGGTTTCCTTGTAGATTTTTGAAATGCTGTTCCCACAGTTTTACTCTTTCTTGTTGGCTTGCAGCTTTCAATTTTGCTTTGGCTGTGCTCTTCCTTCCACTTACTTCGTTTATTGTTTGCCAGGCTATCCTGGATTGCCTATCTTCCACCGAGTCTCTAATCTTATCTATCTGATTTTGTACGTATTTTGCCTGTTCTTTTAGGTATATTCCTGTTAATTGATGTTGTGCCTTTTCTAGTTTTCGTGCATTTGTGTTTGTTGGGTTCTTTCGATAGCTTTTGGAGGCAGTCTTCACAAGTGCACGTTTTTCTCTAGCCGCTAGCGTTTCCCAAGGGACTCTATATTTAGTTCTAGGCTTTGTTGGAATACACTTTTCTGCCGCATATATATATATATATATATATATCCGGGACATTGGCCCAGCGGTTAGAGTGTTCACCAATGGCCCGGGAGACCTGGGTTCAATCCCAAGTCGAGTCATACCAAAGACTTTAAAAATGGTACTTGATACCACCTTGCTTAACACTCAGCATTATAAGGTACGGTTCAAGGGTAAAGTGGAGCAATCCTGGGAATGGAGTAGCGCCCTCCCCTACACCTTGGTGTAGTAGCTATCGAAAAGGGAGCCTTCGGGTCACCCTCGACTATGGTCGCTAACTTTACTTTACTATATATATAATATATAAATATATATATATATATATGTATATATATATAGCGCTGGGGTCTCCTTGCTAGTTGGACGCAGCCTTGATGCTGACGTTGGCGGTGTTTTTGCAGGTGACGGGGGCCCGCTGATTGTGGTCGACGTTGCCGTGAAAAGTTTCAAGTTCCGTCTGGTTGCGGTTTATGCGCCCAATATCGTTGCGGAGAGGGTTTCCTTTTTTCGTCGGTTGGCGCCGTTCCTGGACGATACGAAGCGGCTAGTCTTAATGGGTGATTGGAATGCGATCCTTGATCCCAAGATAGATAAGGTCGGGCGGGGAACTAGCAGATTGGGAAGGTGTGAAAGCAGCCTTGTCGGCTTCATGACTCGTCATGGTTTGGTCTACAGGTTTCGTCTGGATCACCCAGGAGATGTGGACGTGGCTAGATAGCTCGCCCTCTGCCAAAGTAGGCTCTTACTTGGACAGAGTGTTAGTTAGACGAGCTGACTCAGACTTCGTTAGTTGTCCCACGTTCCACTTGGTAGCGTGGACTGACCATAAACTTGTTAGCGTCAGTCTGCGGTTAGCTTATAGGCCTAGTCTAGCCGGCTACTGGAAGTTCAATACCTCCTTACTGGAGATACGGGACTTCCGGGACCGGCTGGAATCCCTAATTAGGCGAGCGTTAGTGGGGGCGGTTAGCGGGAATAGGTGGTGGGTTTCTCTTAAACATAGAATTAGAGATTTCGCCACCAAGTACAGTCGACAGCTCAATCTAGATAGGACCGCGGAGGCGAAATCTATAGATGATAGACTTTCCCGGGCGTGGTGCTGGTGGGGGGGGACTCCCTACGTGTAGAGCTAGCTAGGAGGGACCTTGAGCACCAGATTAGCTAGCGCTACAAGGGAGCAGTAGTTAGATCTAGGCTAAAAAGAGTTCTCAACGAACGCGACTGCGCGTGAAGAAGTGCGAAGGTTCCCCGATCGGTACATCGCTTCTGTCAAGACCCCGGACGGGCGACTGTTGCGATCGACTCGTGAGATACGTGACGCCTTTCGGGCGCACTTTCGGGATCGCTTTGCCCGCTGCACTGATCTCCCGCAGCTATCTCGCCGACTTCCCCAAATAAGGCCTGCATACGAAGAGGAGCTCCGCGAATGGATTAAGGATGGCTGGTTAATTCTTTACCCCTATAAGAAACTTGGACCACCCAGAGGTTTGATCCCACTGATGGCGGTTGCTCAGCACAACAAAGCAAAAGTGAGGCCAGTGATGGACTTCTGCGAACTAAACGCGCATGTTGATGCATTCAGGCAAATGCTGACGTCTGCGCCAGCAAGCTACGAGAATGGCGTCAGCTGGGTTCCAATGTGTCCCTGCTGGATCTAAGAAAAGCGTACCTGCAGGTCCGGGTCAGCGAGACAATGTGGCCGTTTCAGACGGTGGTATTTGCCGGCAGAAGGTACTGCCTTACCAGACTGGGCTTCGGGCTGAACGTGGCATCCCAAATAATGAAGACCATCGTTAACGCTGTGTTGTCACAGCAAGAAACAATAAAAGAGGGGACATCGGCATACCTTGATGACATATACGTGAACAAAAACGTTGTGTCGTCATCACGCGTAAGGTCCCAACTAGCAAAGTTAGGTCTGATCTGCAAGGACCCAGAACGTTTGGAGGATGGTACCCGTGTCTTGGGCCTGAACGTTCGACAGGAGCTGGGGGCCTTGAAGTGGGGGCGCGGAACTGCAGTTCCTGAAGTACCCGATGTCTTCACGCGACGAGCTGTCTTCTCCCTGTGTGGAAAACTTGTGGGGCACCTACCAGTGTGTGGATGGACTCGTGCGGCAACAGGCACCATAAAAAGGAGAGCAAGCGCAGCCACCGAAGGCTGGGACGACGAAACAACGGACGATCTGTTGGTTCGCATGGTGAAGGAGACCATCGCAAGGGTAAAGCAGGATGACCCCGCAAAAGGAGATTGGTGCGTACAGGGAGACGAACTGAACGTGTGGGTGGATGCGAGCTCTCTGGCGATTGGTGTGCTGTTGGAGAAGGATGGAGCTGCGGTTGAGGACGCCTGCTGGTAGCGACCGACGAATGACGCTGCTCACATCAACCTGGCAGAGCTCGATGTGGTGATGAAAGGTGTCCACCTGGCACTCCAGTGGAAAGTCAGGAAATTACGCATACACACTGACAGGCAAGGCCAGGGTTCGCACCAAGGCGGCCAGCGAGATGCTGATCAGACGGAGGCTGGAGACCATAAGAAAGCTGGTGACGGAGTACAATGTCTGTGGATGCGGTACTTGTAACCTCAAACTGCAACCTCGCTGATAGGCTCACTCGAGTGCCACAGAGATGGTTATGACGCCATGAAGAAAGAAGCTGGGCCAGTACCGTTACTATGTGCTGCCTCTGTTGAGGCGGCGGACAAGATCAGGGAGATACACCACGACAGTGGGCACCCCGGAGTGAGACGGACATATTATTTGGTGCAATTGACCAATCCGTCAGTGTCAAAAAGTGCAGTGAGAGCGGTAGTCAAGGAATGCCAAACATGCCAGTCAATCGACCCCGCCCCGGCTAGATGGCGGAAGATTCGGCTGGGAACAGACACGACTTGGAGCCGACTGGGTATGGACGTAACCCATTATGGCAGCCAGCACTTCCTCACACTAATAGATTGCGGACCGACGAGGTTCGCGATTTGGCGCCCGTTAGTAAAACAGGACTCCTCCAGTGTCATCCGTGAATTGGAGTCCATATTTTACGAAAGGGGGCCGCCTGAAGAGATCCTCACGAACAATGACACAGCCTTCTGCAGCATGGAGTTTAGGCGTTTCGTAGACGAGTGGGGGATCAGGCTCAGACACCGATGTGCGTATGTGCCGAGTGGCAACGGCATTGCAGAGCGGTGCCACCGAAGCGTGAAGAGGATCGCGGCTAGGAAGGCGTGCACGATCGCGGAAGCGGTCTATAGGTATAATGCAACGCCAAAGGATGCTGTGACTGCTGCGAGCGCACCCGCCAATGCAATCTATCGGTACAGAGTGCGCATCAAGGGCATTGACGCGCGTCTGCCTGATCGGCAGGGAACAAGAGGGCCGTATGAGTTAGGGGCCACCGTCTGGGTGAAGCCTCCCAATAGCCGGTGCACCACCCGTTTTCGAAGGGGACAAATCACCGGCATCGTCAGTGAGCAGGCCGTACTGGTCGATGGCACTCCACGCCATGTGAGGGACATCCGGCCCGCCCTAAACACGAATCCGTTGGCAAGTAGTGGCAGTGGTGAATCATCCAACGACGAACTGTGGATCTGACCTATGCCCCGCGTGCCTGATGATCCGACCGCGAACCCCGACGCTGATGCCGATAGTTCTGATGGCGCTTCAGAGAGCTCAGATGAAGAAGTCCAGACAATCCCCCTTCGTAGGAGTGCCCGCAACAAACGACCACGTCGGCCATGCCACATGTGTGATCTTGAGACCAAGGGGCGAGTGTGGACATGAAAGTGGGACTAACGGCAGCTCTCGACAAAAGAGGGTTCGTTTGTGTCTGGCGTGCAGGTCAGTGATCTGATACAAAGAAAAGAAAAATACTCACCGCTGTTTCAATAATCCACCTTCAGCTCATTAAAGGAAAAAGAGAGGAGGCGCCCGACCGGAATTTTTATAGGCTTAGGAAATGGATTATGGGTAAGGTGACGTTAATAAAAACCGACTCGTTTTTCTTTTCAGGCGTCTTTTTCTCGGCGAGAAGCAGAAGCAGGAAAGAAAGTGGAAGAGAAACGAAGGAAGAAGCACAGAGAGAGTGAAAAGGAGAGCCAGAGAGAGAGAAGGAGGAAAGTGGCGGAGTAACGCAAAGAGGGAAGTAGTGTAACAAGCGCTTTAGACTGAAATCTAAAGGTCGCTGGTTCAATCCCGGGTTCAACACACAGGGAGATTATCCACCCTAAAACTACAATATGTTTATCAGCTCTTTAAAATTCAATTTGTTGCGAACTAATATATCCCTGTGTTTGTTAAAATAAAATAAGAAACATTCCAAATATATTTACCTTTTTTTCCTCCGAGTTATAATTTTGTCACTCTCTCCGTCACCTAAATGTACATTAACTTTTATCAGCCACCTTTCTTCCATCGGCACAAATCATATTTCCCAGGCATATTTTTCCAGTCAGACGAATTCTTTACGTATACATCTTTCCTAAGCTTATATATAATACTCTTATCTACGTAATTTCCCCCATCAATTTATGTTAATCTTTTCCTTGTATACATATAGGCATGTTGACGGAAAATAATTGCAATATCTTGACTGTGTGCTTCATTTTTATTCTAGATTTAATGTGTAAGTTACATGATTTAATTACATCAAATTATCCAATATATCCACAGAATCCAAGGTAAGACGAATATCAGCAGTACTGAGAACGCATGTGTATTCTCTGTGTCGGTCGAAATTGCTATCTCTCGGAAAGGGGTTGTAATTTTATTTTCCTTGACACATAATTATTGTCATGTTTGTACATTTGATAATTAGTAATGATTTTTCCTGTTCTCTACAATTATTTTTTGAATAACTGCACTGAATAATAAGCTATTGTCATTGGCAACTAAATGATTAAGTATTTGTTTTAATTCATCAATTATTAACGCTATTTGATTCCCGAAAATATTTAAAGTGAAAACTATATATGTTGAATAGTAGTTGAGGGATGAAGGACAACAATTCTTTATGAAGATATTTATGTATTTTTATTCTTTCGAAAGAGATCCAATTCTTTAGCGTGTGAGGAACACAGACGTGGAGAAGGTAAAAGACTGCTCTCTTGATCTTTAACTTTTTCTCTTATCGACCATAGGAGGCTGTGTTTTTTTTCAAGACCCCATTTGGCACTTTTTATGCCATTTTGCCGGAGGTACTCAACCGATACGCGTGCACCCAACACACACACACACACACATATATATGTGCATAGAAGTATCAAACCAGTCGCTTGGGACTGTTGAATACACTGAATGAATCTCTTCAGAGTGGTGAGACCCCAACGCGTTTCCTAGATACGACGCTAAACAATCTGATGGTGTGGCTCGAGTAATGCTTGAGTTTCGGGGAATGTGGAATACTCATTCATTGACATCGCTCCTTGGTCCATTCTGACTCAGAGTGGTAACATCTGAAGGTCCTCTTCGTGGATGAAATATAACTATTTGACTGTGTGCTAAAACGTCATCAACAAAATGGGTTTCCAAATCATATCTATTTATTATATATGTATGAGGAGGATTTGGCATTAAATAACCTACAATCGTTGCTATGTCATAAAACCAAACTAAATGAAACGCACACAAAGTAAAGTATTCATCTAATTGTTCAATATGAATCAATATAACCCCCCACATACATTATATATATATATATATATATATATTCCAAGGGAAATGAATAGACTCCCCGCTACACCTCGGTATTGTAGCTACTGAAAAAGGAGCCTTCGGGTCACCCTCGACTAAGATCGACTTACTTATATATTATACACAAACATAGAACGGTTTTTATATAAAGGATTGGTAAAATATTTGTAGAACGAGATTATATATATATGTGTGTGTGTGTGTGTGTGTGTGTGTTATAACGTTAACTTTCTTCTACATTAAGTTATTCTCTTTGCATTACCTTTTTCCATTCCTCTCTCACTCTCTCTCTCTTCGTTAATTATATATATGTATACATGATAGAGAGAGGGGAGAGAGAGAAAAACAAGTAACTGTCTTTATGTATATTAAGAAAAAGAAGTATATAACAAATTGTTCACATCTATATAAAATCAAAAAGTTTCAACATGTATATTAACAAAAAGAAATATATAAAAACAAATTATATAAAAAAGATAAACTGTATATAAATATATGCATTATATATAAATAAAAAAAAGGCATATATAAAAACAAAGAAATGAACCGAAAATGACACACAAATCTATGCATCTTTAGCTACCACTAATATATAAATGAAACTTTATAGGATCCTTAACATACATGCACATGAACACTGATATTCTATTGGAATATTTTTACAGCAGCATATCCAAACACGCACACAAAGATATTTTAAGATATCTATTTGTATTTTCTTTTTCCAAAACTGGGAAAATAAACGCAAACCAAGTGAATTCGTTTTTTTCCCTGTGAAGTAAGTAATTTCGTGAATAGAATCAATTAGCTTGATAATAAGAATTTCCCTTGTCATGAAGAAAATGACATCTGCAATAAACATTACATCAAGTTTCTAAATGGATAAAAATATTATTTTCCTCGCAATGAAAACACTTGATTGGAGAACATAAAAACGTGCCAACATAATTAGAATATAAAAAATGATACACTAATCAATTTTTAAAATCGACAAACTGATAATCGCATAAACAACGTTGATTTTTTTTACTCTTGTCCAAGTCGATTTTGAATTTGGAGATCATTCAGTAATCAAATATCAGTCGACCCAAGATTTTCTGGTTTTGTTTGATTTGGTTTTATGGCACATCAACCATTGTAGGTTATTCATTCCAAATACATTTTTATACATATAAACAGTTCTATTTCAAATAATTCAATTTATTGTAAGAATATTTATTTTTGTTTACACACAGTTAAATATCAAAATAGTTCTATTTCAAACAATTCAGTTTAACATAAATACAGAGTTTAGTTTTATTTGACCCATAGAGAGGACCCTATTAGGTGCTACTACTCCGGGCCAAAATGGACGTGGGAGCGATGGAAATGAAGGTGTTGTATTCTGACCTTCGACCTGGGCAAACTTGCCATTCCAAGGTGATGCACCGGAAGGATGTGACACATTCCAATGGCAGTTATGAGAGGAAATCGCGTAGGCGTGCTTGGCTGAGGAAATGGGACAAGGTAAAAAATCCCATGGTACACTCATAGACTGATACACCGGAAGAGAGTGACCACTGAACTGCATGACAGTTATTTCCGCTTCATGACGATCAAACATGCCATTCTAAAGATTGAGTGGGCGTTGAACTATTATATAACTCAGTCAAGACAAGAAGTTAGAGTTGGAGTTATAGAGATGAGATGTGGTAGGGAAAGCCACGCCAGGCCGGAGGGACCCCTGATGAGTTGGGGACCAGAGAGGTTGCTGACAAGATGTGGTAGAGAAAGCCAGCGCTCAGCAGAAAGCTGAGCCCCCGGGCCTCCGGTTGAGCAGCCCTGGAGAACGAGAAAGACACAACGCTGACGGCCATAAGAGTGGGGGGTCAATATATTGCAGTTATGTTCGGTCTCCAGGTCCTTCTCACACGCAAACATTGAGTAACCCTTTTCAAACTCTTACAATAAAGTGAGAGGTGCATATTTTATAAAGAAGCCTTCACTCGTCCTTTACCATTGTGTCGTTTTGATTCATTCTGCGTGTATATGCATGTGTATATGTAGATGTGAATCTGCACATGACTATATAACAAAGGGCTTCTCCTCATTCCTGGAACCTCACCAGCAGATTTTGTAGTGTGATATCCTGGACACTTGTTGGGGAGAGACCTTAATCCTCTGCAGAGAAGCAGTCGGAGTATTCTACAACCCCAGCCGACCGCGTAAAAGATTTTCTGAATAGCGAAACAGCAAATTGAAAGATATATTTTTTAAACAAATCTGTTTGACAAATAGATGAAACCTTCACAGTTACGGCCACTTCAGATCACATGAGACTTGGCCGTAATGGCAATGGAGTGGGCAGCAAACACTCTACAGATCTAGAGAACTAGAAGCTCACAATCAGATTCATTTTAGCATAATACCCAGGAACCTTCAGTAGGAAATACAGTCTAAACCCCACCAGGAAGATGTTGCATTTTTATAGTAAAACCTATACAAAATCTACAATGCACCTGCTAAGTAATGAAATATTCTATTATTCTAACATACATTACTGACATATAATACTCTTCTACATCACACAGAAATTGTTAAAGTATCTGATGACATTGTTAGAAATAGAATGTTAATAAACATGATAAATAAAATTCCATCAATATTCAATTGTGAATTGAATAATTAAGAAATTGAGGCAGAAAATTCTTTTATCTGAGAAACTGGGGGATATATATGTATACAAAAATATATGCATAGAGTGTGTAGTCATTCACTAAACTTAGTTTAATTTGTTACAAGGTCAGAAATATTGAGCTACCTGTGAGAATTGAACTCACTCATGATCTACTGACCTACGGTATATGCTTTGCGGCTGGTATCGGTGTTGGGTATCGGAGACTGCAATATTGTTACAGTGGTGCCGTGCTAAGATATTGTTACATTTGGCACCGTACCCAAATGATAGCGTTACAAATGGTAAATGACCCTTGGACATAGTATCATATTTGGTGCCAGACCAAAGTAATAGTGTTATAATTGGTACCGGACCAAACCATAGCGTTACAGTTTTAATGCATAAACTAAATATATATGATTTGTAAACAAATAGTTTTTTGGTAACATTTCTAAACGAAATAGAGCTCATTTGTTTGCACACAGTTAAATGGTTTCAAGTATTAGTATTTAACAGTAATAATTCTATTCAATAAAATTCATTCACTTGCACACAATCAGCCTGTTAAATGACTTCAAGTATTGCAATCTAACTGCAAGACTTTTATTTGCACATAGTTAAATGGTTTCAAGTATTGCTATGTAACATTAAGAATTCAAATTAGCATCAGTCATTTATGTTCACACAGTTGAAGGGCTTGCAATTCTATTTGACTAACAGATGAGACCGTATCAGGCACTACCTCTCTTGGTCTGAGTGGATCTGCGAGTAATGGTAATGAAAGCTATTCCACATCATTTGATGTTTAGTGTTATGTCGAAGACGGTCATCGGTGGAAGCTTGTCCACCTGCAAAGATGCAGTCGGCATATTCTCCAGTCCCAGCCACTTTTGGTTGCGCCAAGAATTTTTCGGCACCACTCTATTTAAAATATTTGGGTGTTCAGAAGGTAGTAATGTATCTTACCGTCAGTAATTATGAGACAACCAAACAAGATGAATGTTATATATTGACCCTCGACCGAGCCGTCAATCAAGAGATGCACCTGTGTAAATAAGTGGAAGAACAGCGGAAGCAGGTGTACGTTAGAAAATAATATAACCAGGTGCCCGGACGGTTTGAGACAGGTTGCCTGCGTGAGAACCAGCTTGCAGACTGAGGGCTTTGCGGCCCCCAATGACCCACGGTTGAGCAACCCAAGCCAAGGTGCGAAAGAAGTGATGCTATGGGCGAAGAAAAACTTGGGTCAATATAGCAGTCCGTCTAACACACAACAAACATCACCCTTTTGAAAATAAAGTGTGAGAGATTTATATAAAGAAGTGTATTCGTTCGTTATTGAAGTCGTCATTATCAGTTGATTATGTTTCCGCATGTAAGTGTATATTTATAAATGTACACGTGTAGTTGTATGTGGCTATACAACAATAAAACCAAAACTGAATGCTACGAAATTACGTCTAGAATTAGATTATCATGTCTTTTATTCAACATTTTGTCATTTATAGTACATCTCATAGTTTGACCTCTTAGAGGATTCCTTTAACAAAATTCCATTGATTCGTTAATTCTTTCTGTATAAATTCTCAAAGCGTAGTATTGCCTTATGTAGATATAGTAAAGATTCATACAGATCAATTATATTCTAAGAAATCTTAAAATGGCAATCGTAACATATCCTACAGGCCTCGTTCTGGTAGATGACCAAAAATATTTTAAAGAGACACAAAAACTTAATGTGTCATGTTCATCTGTACACAAATATCTCCATTGATTTAGGAAAACGAGAAAAGAAAAAATATGGGTTTCTCCTGAACTTTCTCTTGAGAAGTGAACGGAACATTTCACAACCAACAGAAGGCTTTTTAAACAGGAAAAACCAACCTTTCATTTTTTAATACCGCACTGTTACAGTCTATGAAAAATGGGTTTTGCATATCAATAGAAGACCAAAAAGATAGTGGTTAACACAAAATGAGAAACCAGTATCAGTACCAAAACCAGGACCTCATCCACAGATATCCATGTTTTGTGTCTGGTTGGATATATCGTTCATTACGAACAACTCGAAGATCGAAAATCCATTACTGCAGACGTTTATTGCCAGCAACTTCATCTCCAAAACGAAGCATTACGTCGAAAGTCTTCTGATTTCTTTAAAAGAAAAGATGTTATTCTCCTGCATGATTATGCAAGGAGACACTCTAATAAACAAACCGAAGCAAATATAAGATCCTTTGGATGGAGTTTTTTCCCCTAACCCTCCGTACACTTCAAATTTAATGCCTCCAGATTTTCATTTGTTTCGATCACTAGAACATTTCCAATGTGATAAAAGATTTCAAAAAACGTAGAAAAACAAGAAACAACAAAGTCGAAAACGATCTTTCAAGCTTTTCGTTTGGATTGGGGAAAGTGTAGTGGCTTTGGGAGGGCCTAGGTTTCTTTAGATGTAAAACTGGAAATTCGTCTCCCCGTGGCAAGTGAAAGTGATTACATTTTTTATGAATGTTCAAATAGATTTCAAATTATTTCATATCCTCCCTGGTGTAACGTGATTACTTTCCGAACACACTATCACTATAATAATATTGGGGATTCTGTTCGTGCGTGTCTCCCCGAAGAGATCACTCTTAAAAGACAAGAATCATTGACACAATTCAGACTTTTAAGACGCCCAGACGAGACGTACATTATATGAACTTGACTATTCGTTGTCAGAAATCATAAAAAGACACAGCATGATACTTCAAGTCAAATAAACTCTTTTTATATTGGTACCCAATGGGGATAAAACGTTAACGTTCTGTATCCATTATTTGTTTTGTCTATTTAAATAAGGGTAATAGCTATTTGCCTGTGCAAATATGTATTTTGTTTAAGATTAAATGTAAAACTGAAACAGTATTTATCTGTACATTGGGTCTGATATTAAAACAAGATTACAGAAAGAAAAAAAATCTAAAAAACTTAAGTTAATTATTAATTCACATTCGTATATTAAAGAATATAGGAGGCACGTTTAGCGTTATTGTTAACGTCGAACAAAATGCAATTGGTGACTCTGGTTCAAATCCTTGAGGCAGTTGACATTTTACTTCTCGCTAATGCCTTTGGAAAATGCATGAATCCATCTCTTTTTAGTTATGCATAAGAGTAGAGCAGATGGGGTTCTTTAGCCTTGGCAAATCAACTCTTAAAAATTGGCGCCTCGGGTAGTGTAATGGTTAACAAGCTTGACTAGCAAACCTGCAAGAATGAGTTTGAGTCTCATTGGGTGTCTCATTCATTTGGCCTTGTGCCACATCTAAGGAAAAAGCTCAGTAAATTTCTACTTCTTTTAAAAATTGATTTTGTGTTACATCCTGTCCGTAGAGGGTGGGGTCAAGTAAATGCCTAAAGAACATACTTTTCTTAGTATGTTTGGAGTTATTTTTCTGATCAATTTGAGTTATCCTTGCAAGAGTGTGTGTATATATATATATATATATATATATATATATATATATATATATATATGGTTCGATAGATTTTAAACTATCACCAATGTGTTGCAGGTGTATTTGGGCAAGTAGCAATTATAGTTCCACCAAGTTAATGTCTTAACATTTTTTTTCAAAAGTGATCAGTTACAAAATTGGTGAATTTGCGATGGCTCTACAGAGATTTTCGTTCTCATTTCCAAATACGTTGGAATGATACTGTTTCCGAAAAAAATTCTTCATAAGACAAGTTGAAAAGTCAACCCAGTGAATAGCATCAAGCCGATGTTACGTGATTTGGTTTGGTTTGGTTTTATGGCTCATCAACCGTTGTTCGTTATTTAATACCAAATCCTTTTTATACATATATATTAAATATGATTTCTAAACACATTTTTAAATAAATTTTTTTAAAACAAGGCAGAGCTCATTTTCTTGCACATTGTTCTATTATTTAATTTATCTTTATCAAATACGAATAATTCTATTTACTATTAATTATTTATTTGTTTGCAAATAGTTAAATGTTCTACAGAATTGCTATTTGACACTAACAATTCAATTAAACATCAATCTGTTTGCTGTTAAATGATCAAACAATTCAGTTTAGCATGTCAACAAAGTTAAATGCTTCCGTGTATTGCTATGTATCACTAAGAATTCAATTAAACACCAGTCATTTGCTTATACACAAGTAAATGATGCCCAGTCGGCTGGGACTGTACAATTCACCTGTTGCATATTGACCTCCAACCCGGCCGAGCTGTCAAAATAAGAAATGCACCTGTGTAAATAACAGGTGCATCCGGTCGAAGTTATCAGGGGCGACCTTGACTGGCGAGGGGTTGAATTGAGTGCGAAATTGTGACGCTCGCAGGAAGTAGGTGGACGTCAAATTATTATATAACCCGGAGACAGGAAATTCAGATCAGTTGGAGAGAAGATGCTGGAATGAGAACCATGTCCCAGCAGACGCTGGGTCCCCAGGCCCCCGGTTGAGCAGCCCAGAAGAACAGGAAAGAAAGTCTGTGATAGCCAGAAGATTGGGGGTCAATATGTTGCAGTTCTCTTCAGTCTCCAACTCACCTCTCACACAGTAGAACCTTTCGTAACCCTTTCGAACTTCCGAATAAAATGAGAGATATATTTTTCTAAAGAACTATGTCCTCTCGTCTTTATTGTGTCATCGTTATAATTCTGCATGCATATGCATATGTATATGTATAGTTGTTCATGGATGTGACTATATAACACACCGACTGCTTCTCTGCTGAGGGGTAAGACCATCCCCACAACGAGTGTTCTGGATATGACACTAAACAATCAGATGGTGAGGTTCCAGTATTGTTCGAGCTTTGGGGAATGCAGAGTACTGCATCATTGCCATTGCTCCCATTCTGGTCCGGAGTGGTAGCACCTGGTTGGCCCTTTCTATGGGTTAAATGGAACTAATCTGCGTACTTATGCTAAACTGAATTCTCTGAAATAGAACTGTCTTTGACATTAAAACTGCACAACGCTAAATTGAATTATTCGAAAGAGAACTCTTGATATCTAACTGTAAGGAAAAAAATTGTACTAAAATGAATCATTTGAAATAGAGCTGATTATTTGTATAAAAATGGATTTAGCATTGAATAACCTACAAAGGTTGATATGCCATAAACCCGCCCACCCAACCAACCAACAATTAAATGATCAACCAGTTTTATTTTAAGCTATTCGGTTAAGCATAAGTTATTTTTTTACATTCAGTTAAAGTGCCAAAGAACAGTTTGAATATCAAACAGTTCTATTTGATTCATAAATAGGACCCTATCAGGTGTTACCACTCCCGGCTAGAGTAGACCAGGGAGTGATGGCAAAAAAAGGGTTACTCCACACTCCCCAAAGCTCCAGCATTACTTAAGCGTCACCATCAGATTGTTTAGTGTCACAAACAGGACACTCGTTAGGGATGGTCTTACCCCTTGCAGAGATGCAGTCAGTGCATTCTACAGCCATAGCCGACTGGGCTACCATGAAATGAGCAGAAAAAGCTCTTCGTATAATAAGTATGTATTTACCATTCTTTAAACAAACAACAAAAAGTTTTTAACTGCAAACTTACTGTGTGCACCTGTCCATCCCTGATCGTAATTGAAGAAATATTAGTCATTTTTTTTTAATGAAGCTACTTAACTGTCGCGTTATACATAATAGCTTAAAATCCCTTAAAAGTTAGCTCCCCCATTTTTAGCAGTTTGACTAATCCTTGGATTGTCACCGGTTTTCGGACTTCCACTTTTGTTCTTTCCCTCCCAGATCTGAACGAGACAACCCGTAGATTTAACCTTCTCCGTGGTAAATTTATAATACGTACCAAAACAGTCAGAGCTTTTATTTGAGTTATAAATTAGCGTCACTTCAATTGTATCGCATAATTTACGGCTTCTCCTTTTTATGAACATTTAGACGAGTACTTTTTTCAACGCGGTGACAATTTCCCGGGGAAACGTTTGTTCCTTTAAATGTAGTGTCTGTCTCATGTCAGAAGTATTTCTCCTTTAATTTCGTTCTTTGTAATTGTAACAACCCATCTAATTTAGTAATTATTACTTCGTTTCCTCCTTAGTTTCGTCTCTGAATTAAGGGTGTTCAGACGATACTATGATTATTCACGCTAGCGTTGGTACTTAACCTAAGCCCACTATGGACCAATTTATTTGCCGTATAGTTTCTTATTCGATCCTATTTGTGAAATGCATTTTTTTATTTCAGTTTTCACTCTTTTCTACGATGAATAAAACCTGTTTACATCAGCAATTCATCTCCAGAGTCTTTACTGTGAAGAAGTGTTTAACTAAGCGCCATAAAAACGATACCGACATTTCGAGTGAACAAGGATTGTTTACACTGTACGCGACAATTACCATTGTTCATATGCACCATTTAGGTGATAGTTTAAAATGTGAGAGGTATTTCTGTCGCACTATATAATCTATATATAGACGGGTCCATTGGCTTAGTGATAGAGTGTTCGCCAATGGCCTGGGAGATCTGGGTTTAATCTCAGGTAGAGTCATACCAAAGACTAAAAAAGTGGTGCTTGATACCTCCTTGCTTAACACTCAGCATTATAAGGTAAGGATCAAGGGTAAAGTGGAGTAATCCAGCGAAAGGAATAGCACCCACCCCTACACCTCGGTGTAATAGCTATTGAAAAGGGAACTATCGGGTAGCCCTCGTCTACAGTCGCCAACTTAACTTTCTCTCTCTTTCTCTCTCTATATATATATACATATACACGCGCGTGCATATATATCCTCATCAACAAGTCGTGCTAACAGCCCGAATTTTCAAAGTCTCATCTGTTTCTATCATACATTGCTCCCGGCAGCTCCTCCAGACAACATTTTGTGTTTGCACAGTTCTGTTGTCGGTAAGTTATTGCTGGTCAGCCAACATTGGCACGTTTATGCGAAGAGGTCTATAGAAAAAAATCGCTTATAAGTTCGTCCTTTATTTTCCAGCATTGTTCCGCATGTCTTTTATCATTTGGATGGTTTTTGAAAGTGGACGTACAGTTGTTGTTTCGTGGGATGTTGCTTCCAGGATTTGTTTAAGACGGCTTGTGGCATTATTATGTAGTTTCTATCAAGCTTCTTTTCAATACAGTTTGTTAGCGTATATGTGGTTCATCCATACAGTAGCATTGACCCAGTCACAGATAGCTCATTTTCGTTTAAAACACATATACTCCGTTTTGTTTGGGTTCACGTGGAGGTCACCGACTCCAGCTGCTTGCTCTACGCTATGAAATTGGGATTCAGCTTAGGCAGGTGTATGAAGCACTAGATCATCTGCATAGTCTGTTCTTGTTATAATTTCTGGTGGATATCGTCTGCTTCTTGTTTTTTATGTGCAAACTATTTCCTTTTATAAGATCTATTAACGTTCGAAAGATGTAGTCTAGGTAGATTATTAACAAATTTGGTGCTAATGTATCTCCTAGCAAAACTCTAACGATTATGTTGAAGAAGTCTGTATTTTTATTAGGTGAGCGAACCTTTGCTTTCATTAATTTTACAAAGCATCATTATTGCGGTGACATCTTCTTTGATGAGAACTTATGCTAACAGTATTTTCTCCATCTTCCATCTCTGTATAGAATCAGATGCCTTAGAAAAATTTTAAACAATAGTGTTGCTTCAATTTTTTTACACAAACTCCTTCGGTGAATCAGATCAATAGAATCTATGATGTGGATCTATTTTCTCGAAAACCATTCTGATTTTTCATAAGAATTTTCTCACTTTTAAGTTTGATACTGTTGAGGAGCCGCTATAGAAGTAAAAGTTTAAAACAGTTCAGTTAAGCATGAGTACACAGATTAATTGTCAAAAACATTTCTATTTCAAGCAATTCAGTTTAGTCAAACAATTCTAATTCAACCAATTCAGTTTAGCATAAGTGTGCAGTTTGTTCTATTTAACCCATAGGTAGGACCCAATCAGGTGCAACCACTCCCGGCCAGAGCGGACTTGGGAGCAATGGCAATGAAGGGATGCTCTGCATTCCCCAAAACTCCAACATCACTGGAACCTCACCATCAGATTGTTTAGTGTCATATCTAGGACACTCATTGGTGGGGGGGTACCCCTCTGCAGAGGTGCAGATGGTGTATTCTACAGCCCCAGCCGACTAGGCAAAAGGGAAAGGGAGGACGCAGTCTTTTGTCCATTTCTGTATTGTATCTTGTTTATATTCAGCGATGCAAAATCCAAGTCAGTCAAACATCAAATTTCCTCGTCGTGGCCTGCAGCTTTTTTGCTTTTAATTTTTGTCAGCGCTACGTCGAATTCTTTTTATGTAAACTGCTCTAGTTTGATGTCTAGTAGGCTTATATATAAATATTATCTTTTTATAAAAACACGATGCATGTTTGCTTCGAGATGTATCTTGTGTTAGAACATACTTTCAAATTATTCTACTGTAAGAACAGTTTGAGTAATAGATAATCATTCTAATAGAAGTATTCAAATTTATACTCTTTGAAATAAACATTTTTATCGGCATACTTTATATAAGTTTATTTTTTTTTTAAATAACTGCAGAATTTCCGTGGTTACAGATTGAACCAGATGATGATGATGATAACAATACAAAAAGTATTGAAATAAGATTTGTTTGAATTTCATTGTTGTATAGATATGAATCTTCATTCACCTGCGACTAAATCTCGCAGTGTCTTTGAGTTTTCATCATCTTCTTCCATGTTTATACGTTTATGCATAATTCATTTAGTAACATTACCAAAAACATAAATCAACTTATTTCTAAAATGTTTATTTTCTTAGAGTCTTTTAACATTTAAATTACGCTATCACTCGTAACTCAGTGCTTTTCTTTTTTAAATAAAAGATAATTGAGTTTTATTATTTGATGTGGAACATTGTGAGATAAAAAAAACGGACATCATTATGCATTATTAGCAAACACCAAAGAATTACTTACAGTCAAATCACGTTGGAAACACTGGCAAAAAGTAGATTAAATTCTTTAGCCTTGCAAAGACAATCAGTCGAAGAGAAGGACAACTCTGAATTTCATAATCATCATCATGTCGTGCCACTAGCATGGATATCCCTGACCCACTCTCGCCACTTCTTCCTATCGTTCATTGCCTTTGGCAGGTCTTCAGAGCTACATCCCGTATCCTCACATAGCTGCTGTGTGTATGTTCGAGCTGATTGTCCTGCTTTTGCTCGGCCATATGTGGGGGTTCATAGGAGTACATCACTTATGAGCTCGTTCTTGCTTCTCCAGCAGTTTCCTGCATGTCTGGTTCGTCTAACTCGGATAGTTTTCGTGATGGGAGGCAGGTGGCCGTATAGTTGGTGCCTTGTGAAGTGTTGCCGCCGGGACTTATTCAATATTGCTCGCAACATTCTTGTATAATTACCGTCTAGTTTCTTCTCCAGCCGTTTTGTTAGTGTCCAAGTAGTGCATCCATACAGCAGTATCGACACAACCGCTACCTGGAAGAAAATGCGATTCATTTTATCGGTCAGGTCTGATTTCCATATGATCGATAGCTTATCGATAGCTGTCCATGCCTTCGTTAGCCGCGTGTCGATGTCTTTTTCGGTTAATGAGACACTGCTTCCTAGGTAGGTGAATTTGTCTACCAGTTTCAGAGAGGTTCCGTCTAGTGTAGAAATAAACCCTCTGACTCTGAATTTAAACTGGCTTTATTCAATTGAAAATTGATCTAATATTGTACCCTACTCATGGCGATGGGGTTATTTGATTGGTTTTAACAGCACGTCAACCTGTAGGGTTATTTTATGCTTAGATGTTATGGAATCGTGTTCATTGTATGTTAATATATATACATTTTTTTCAGTAACCAGCTCATTGTGTTGTATACTCATAATACAACTGCACATATACGTATACAAATATAAAAATATATGCGGAAACATAGTCAGACAAAATGACGAACGAACACGCTTCTTTATAAAAATATATCTCTCACACTTTATTCTCGAAAGGGTTGATGTTGGTTGTGTGTGAGAAGTGGGTTGGAGACGGGGACAGACTGCTACATATTGACCCAAAGTTCTTCTGACCATAGCAGCACTTCTTTTTTTTATTCTGGCTGGGCTGCTCAACCGTGGGTCACTGAGGGCTGCAAACCCTCAGTCTGCATGCTGATTCTCAAGCTAGCAACTTGTCCCCCAACTGACTCCATCTGCAACTGGGACCCGAACTCTCTCCAACTGCGACTGCAACTGAACTGACTCAAGCCGTCAGTGGCACCTGGTTATATAATTGTTTGACATCCATCTGCTTCCTGTGGGCGTACGCATCTGCACCGAATTCAACCATGTCCACAGGTCAAGGTGATATTCCGATATCTTCGACCGAAAGAATCTATTTCGCTTTCTTCCGCTTTTTTATACAGGTGCATCTCTTGATTGACGGCTCGGTCGAGGATCAATATGTTACAAATGGCCTAAAGGGTAGAGTGTTCGCCAATGGTCCGGGAGACGAGTCTTCATTCCCAGGTAGAGTCATACCAAAGACTCAAAAAAATGGTACTTTATACCCCCTTGTTTAACACTCAGCGCTATACGGTGGGTATTAAGGGTAAAGTGGAGGTTGCCATGGTGTAATGGTTATCGTCATAGGAAATGGACACGGCGGCATGAGTTCAAATACTGGACGAGGCTGATTGCATTTCACATAGCACTAACACCTTTAGGAAAGGTATGAATCCAATTATTCTCCCTCCAGCTATGGGAAAATAGTAGGGAAGACTAGGTTCTTCAGCCTTGGTGAAGCAACTAGTCTAGGAGAAGGAAAACTGAATTCAAACCTGTTAAAATCCGTTTAAATTGACCTTGTATCATATCCTGCCCGAGCGGAGGGGTTGGTTAATAGGATCAAAGGTAAAGTGCAGCAATCCAGAGAAAGGAGTAGCTCCCTTCCCTCCACCTTGGTGTAGTAGCTATCGAAAAGGGAGCCTTCGAGTCGCCCTCTACTACTGTCACCAACTTTACTTACTTTACATTTTTCAGTATATGCTTCTCAAATACATTTTTGAACAGATCTATTCGACCTATAAATGGGAGCCTAAAAGGTTCTACCACTCCGAGTCAGAGTGAACCAGGTAGTGACAGTAATGAAGAGGTAGTCCATATTCACCTGATCTCAAGAACAGGAATTTCGCCATCTGATGCCGTTTAAAGTCTTACCAAGGACACCTTTTTTAAAGGTCCTTAACCATCTATAAGAGATACATTCAGTGCATTCTCAGCCAAGTTGACAGAGTGAAGGATAGTATTTTGTAAATACTTTTTTGTCACCAGGCATATGTAAGAGTAATCCCCTTTGACCTCTATAAATATGCTGAAAGCAAGGCTCTTTCGAAAACTAAACATGACGACTTAATATTATTTGTTGCTCAAGTAATTTTGAGTCTAGCCTAATTTCTATCAAACCTATGTTCCTACACGGCACTGCGAACAGGATCAGACCAAAGTGACTGAACAATATTGTCTTTAAGTCTTCTTCCATTTAAAATGCATGAAGAATTTTTACAAAAATTGTATGTTCTTTTGTTTGTAAAATGACGAACGTACACTATCTGTGTTTTAAATGTAAAGGCAATTCTATCGTAAATCCAAATTTATATTTGAACCTGGTCAAAGGAGCTAACACGTTTGGTACATGAAACTCTTTTTTCTAAAACTTTAGTTGAATTCCTACCGACCCCCATAGTAGTTTACAATATTCAGCCTAAGCAAAGAAAGCCCCCCATGCCAAAAAAGAAAAAAGAAAAAAAACAAACAAACAAAAAACAACCGATAGGGTAAGAAACAAATAGTGAAATGAGCGACCTTACCCCCCCATACCAAGTTGTAGCCATTCCAAACTATTTAAATCCATAAAATGACAAAGTGGTAGATGACAACGCAAGCTATGAAAGAATTCCCATGTGCTCACTGGAAGCCAAGAGTCAAAAGCTGGTCAATACAATATTGCCTTTAAATCTTATTTCTATTTAAAATGCATGAAGAATTTTTACAAAAATTGTATGTTCTTTTGATTGTAAAATGACGAACGTACACTGTGTTTTAAATGTAAAGACAATTTTACCGTAAATTCAAATTTATATTTGAACCTGTTCAAAGAAATCAACACAATTAGAACCTAAGAACCTAAACAAACATAAAATATATTGCCTATAAGCATGCTAAGAGACATTAAAAAAAAGGTATTACATTAATGAATTAAAGAATAAAAAAAAAGCAAAAAAAAAACTTAGACGTGGACTAAGTTAAAACTTAATAAAAAAAATCAGACCCCCGCTCTAAATGCCTCTAACCTTTTTTCTCCTCTTCCAAAAAAAAAAAAAAAAAAAAAAAAAAAAAAAAAATGAGACCTCCGCTCTAAACGCCCCTAACGTTTTCCTCTACCCTACCCCCCCAAAATAAAACGGAATCCATCGGAAGCAGCGTGGTGGACGTAAAGGCAAGCGGATAAACCCTCTGACGGCTCAACGCAATGCTTAACATGACCCTGGGCGTACAAACCCTACGGTTCTTCGGACGGAATCAATTAGTTCAATCGTGGAACTACTGCAGCTCATCTATAAGGGTGGCTTCTATAGATAAGAATAAAAACTGCCACTAAAAGATAACCATGATCCACACTCAAACCATATGTCCAAACCGCATCGCTCTTCGCGCGGGTAAAAAGAGGGGCGCGTCCTGCTGGGGTTGGAGCCCTGGCCCCAGTGTTCGAAAAATTGGCTACAGAGCTCAAACAACAAAAATTACAAAAATGCAAACACACAATACAAATAGCAACATTTAACCTTAGAACCTTAAACAGAATAGGACAACTACAGGAGCTTACTGCATCTGCCATAGAACATAAAATAGACATAATATGCATTCAAGAACACAGATACACACATAGCGAGGATATTATATATCACGATATTGGCAATAGATGGACGTTAGCCTCTACATCAGATTGGAAAAACTCTATCAATGCCACGATAGGAGGATTAGGTATGCTTATAGGACTACAAGCCCTAAAATCACTCAATAGTATAGAGAAAATACACCCAAGAATGTTTATAGCTACTTTTAATGGCAACCCCAGAGCATCAATCATCTCCTGCTACAGTCCAACAAACATTAGTGAAGAAACTGAACTCATCGCTATCCTCTCTTGTGCGTAGCATCCCGAAACACAACATTCTCCTCATTGGCGGAGACATGAATTCCAAAATCGGGAAAAACGGAAACTACAAATACAGCCAACACAATTCGTCAAACAGGAATGGACAACATCTACCAGATTTCACGATAGAAAATAGATTAACATGCATGAATACAAACTTTAAAAAAAAAGGGAGGGGGAATTATGGACCTATACATACGAAAATAATCCTAAAGCACTGATAGAATACGTCTTTATTAAAAAGAAATGGAAAAATAGCGCAGTGAATTACGAGGTTTACTCATCTTTCGTGGGTGTGTCCTCCGATCACTGAATTGGAATTGTCACGGCAAAAATACGATTGAGCCTACGAAAGAACGCCACCCGAACAACGAACACCATACCCTATAACTGGGCCCTTCTTAATAACAACGATATTAGAGATAAATATGTAATAGCATTAAGAAACAAATTCGATGCACTGCAAGAGAAGACAAAAACACGTACTCCGAATGACGAATATGAGAATTTCGTCAATGCCAACCTAGAAGCAACCGGAAAATACATACCAACAAAACATAGAACTAAATCTAGAGTCCCATGGTAGAAATTAGCGATTAGAGAAAAACGTGCAGACGTGAAAACTGCCTCTAAATGCAATAGGAAGAACCCAACTAATGCAAATGCCCTGAAACTAAAAAAGGCACAAAATGGATTAGCAAGCATATACCTAAGAGAACAGATAGAATAAATACAAAATCAAATAGATAAGATTAGAGACTCAGTGGAAGATAGGCAATTTAGGATAGCATGGCAAACAATAAACGAAGTAAGCTGAAGGAATAGCACTGCCAATGCTAAATTGAAAGCTACAAACCAATAAGAACGAATAAAACTGTGGAAACAACATTTCCAAAATCTTCTCGGAAACCCACCAAAAGTTGCACATGAACCAATCAAGAAAATTATTAGTTAGCCATTAGACATCAAACTGGGACCGACTCAGTACTAAGAAAAATTAAAAATAGAAAAGCCGCAGGGCTAGACGAAATTCCCCCACAAGTATGGAAGAACAAACAATTCGATGACATACTGCTCAGACACTGTAATGCTTTCTTTAATAAAAATCCGATAGACAAATGGATGAAGGTATGCATCCTCCCTTTCGCTAAAAAGGGTGACCTTGGAATAGCCATGAACTACCGAGGTGTAACACTTACATCCATAGCAGCAAAACCGAAAGATTGACAACATTCTCAGGAAGAACGAAAATGGCTTCCGGAGAAATAGATCCACGACCTCACAAATATTTACTATCCGTACAATTCTAGAAAGCGTACGGGCAAAAAACCTACGGGCTACAATATTATTTGTCGACTTTACAAAGGCCTTTGATTCCATACACAGAGAAAAGATGGAGCAAATTATACTCGCATACGGATGGAGATACGGACTACTTCGACATTGTAGCTGTGGTACTGCAAGGAGACACACTGGCCCCATACCTCTTTATCATCTGTCTAGACTACGTGCTTAGAACATCGATCGATAAAATCAAAGAAAGCGGTTTCGAGCTGACAAAGAAAAGAAGCAGAAGGTACCACGCAAAAACAATTACCGACGTCGACGACGCCGATGACATATTGCCCAGTCAGCTGGGGGTGTAGAATACACTGACTGCACCTCTGCAGAGGGGTAAGACCCCTCTTAACGAGTGTCCTGTATATGACACTAAACAATCTGATGGTGAGGTTCCAGCAGTGCCGGAGCTTTGGGGAATGCGGAGTACCCCTTCATTGCCATCGCTCCCAGGTCCACTCTGGCCCGGAGTGGTAGCACCTGATAGGGCCCTATCTATGGGTTAAATAGAACTAACAGCATACTTATGCTAAACCGAATTGAGTAAACTGAATAGCTTGAAATAGAAACGTTTTTGACAATTAAACCGTACTTACACTTAAACTGCCTGCTTATGCTTAACTGAATTATTTCAAACAGAACTGTTTTTCGACATTAAAACTGTATTTACACTTAACTGAATTGTTACATATAACTGCTTGAATAGTTTGAAATGGAAATATTTTTGACAATTAAACTGTGTACTTATGCTAAACTGAACTGTTTTCAATAGAACAGATTATTTACATAAAAATGGATTTGGCGTTAAATAACCTACAAAGGTTGATATGCCATAAAACCAACCAAACCAAACATAGCGATTCTGGCAAATGCACCCGCCCAAGCCGAAACACAACTGCGTAGTCTGGAACGAGCAGTCGCAGGCATTAGCCTCCATGTCAATGCACACAAAATGGAATATATATGCTATAATCAAACAGGAGACATTTCCACACTAAATGGAAGCTCTCTAAAACTGGTAGACAAGGTCACCTACCTTGGAAGCAGTGTCTCATCGATCGAGGTAGACATCGACAAACGATAAACAAAGGCATGGACAGCTATCAATGGAAGTCAGACCTGACCGATAAAATGAAACGCAGTCTCCTCCAAGCAGCTACCGTGTCGATACTGCTATATGGATGCACTACTTTGACGCTAACTAAACAGCTGAAGAAAAAGCTTGACGGCAAATACACAAGAACGCTGCAAGCAATATTGAACAGGTCCTAGAGGCAACACCCCTCAAAGCAGCAGCTACACGGCCACCAACCACCCATCACAAAAGCTATGCAAATTAGATGAACCAGATATGCAGGACACTGCTGGAAAAGTAGGAACGAGCTCATAAGTGATGTACCCCTGTGAACCCCTTCACATGGCCGAGCGAAAGCAGGGCGACCAGGTAGAACCTATATACAGCAGCTCTGTGAGGATACGGGGTGTAGCCCTGATGACCTGCTGGAAGCGATGAACGATAGGGAGAAGTGGCGAAAAAGGGTTAGGGATATCCGTGCCAATGGCACGACATGATGATGATTGGAGGCTGGCATATCTGTCGCCTCTGCTAAGTATTACGCAGACATTTGTAGGCGAAAAGCTTACAAAAACACCTTACCTATTCTAGACCTTCCCGAATTCAAAGAGTTGGATATCAAGATTTGGGGCGAAATTCTTGCCATACTAAAGCTGGTCAAAGAACCCCCACCCTCATGTCTATCATTTGCCTATTTTGCAAAAACAGACTTGAAATGATAACACAGTAATTACATTTGTTCAAAATAAACTGATACGTTTTTACAGAAATTACTAACGTCTTCCTTAAACACATCTAATATAACTCTACACAATTGCACTTGCGAAACTGTCCAGAACTCCATCATGGATTTCTTCAACACCAACCCAGTAAGCTACTTGATATGCTTGAAATTTTGGCATTTCATAAATCAAATCTAATGGTGCATAGGAAGCCGTTTTCGTCTATTTTGCAAGGCGAATACAAATCCATTTAAAGCTTTTTAATTCGCCAAAGGTCTGAATCATGGGATTGTAACTATTGAAGGACTAGTTTTCTTTTATAAGTCCAGCGGGATAGTTTTGTATTTCTACTAACCGTTATGTTCTATCATGGATCACTGACTAACTTGTCTAAATCGCTTGGCCCTTTTTTCATTTTAGGAATGAAAGTTGTACAGTTGTGGTACTTACTGTTTTCGTTTTAGTCAGTATCGAGGTCAAGGTCTCAAGGCTTAGCAGGTCTTGACCGATGCTTGTTTAGTCTACGTTTTGCCGTGTTCGCTGACATTTGGACTGAGTCTTATAATCAATTTGGGTTTATAGTAGAGTTGGTTGGTTGGTTGTTTGAGTTTTATGACATATCAACCTTTGGTTATTTAACGCCAAATCCATTTTTATATAAATAATCAGTTTATTTAAAACAATTCAGTTTAGTATGAGTACACAGTTTGTCAAAAACATTTCTATTTCAACCTATTCAGTTATATGTAACAATTCAGTTTAGTGTAAATACAGTTTCAATTTTTAACAGGTTTGAATTCAGAGTTTTCCTTCTCCTAGACTAGTTGCTTCACCAAGGCCGAGGAACCTAGTCTGCCCTACTATTTACCTATAGCTGGAAGGAGAATAATTGGATTCATACCTTTTCCAAGGGTATGAGTGCTATGTAAAATGCAATCAGTCTCGTCCAGGATTTGAACTCGTGTCGCCGTGTCCATTTCCTACGACGATAACCATTACACCACGGGCACCTCCAACTAGTTTTTATTACCAGTCAGAAAGTAACATGCTTGAACACAAATTGCATGACAACCTTATTTGATCAGTTGAACGAGATCTGAGATGCATTTACTGATATGCAGCTTGAATGCCATTTGCTTGTAAGCTTTCATATTGACAAATATTAGGCGTTGATTACCTCACTGTAAATGCAAGGTGAAGAAAATCTGCAGTTTGATAGATAAAAGTATCTCATTTTACCGTCCGCTAATCATGACGCCTTCCATGATACCACAAAGAAAAGAGAGTCAAGTTAACTTTTCAAAATCAAATGTGAGTGAATACAACCATTGGGTTCTTGGAAAACGAATAAATGGCTAATGTTATATCTGTGGTTCTCTACACCCTTTTAAAGGCGATTGTTCACGGCGTAATGACAATGCATGTTTGCTTGGTGGCCAAAATGATTCACAAAGTGAATAGAATTATCCACAGCCAAGAGGTGGCTATCAAAATAACAAATGGCACCGCAGGAGAAACTTGATTGGTCATATTGCTCGTATAACATATGTTACTAGTTCTATTGTTTTTATTGCTTCAGAATACTGTAAGAACTTTGAAAGGAAGTACAATGGTGACTGGGTCTTCATAACAGACACTGGTACATCTAATCACATGACTTCCAACTAATCTAATTTGTCTTAAAAAGTTTTATTGTCCTTACAAATTAATTTTTGGCGAAAATAGTAAGAGTTCAGCTGACGGTGAGGGAAAGTTAAATTTTGGCCTTGCTGATGATAATGGTAGGGTTTCAAACTATACTATAACCATGCTCAACGTCTTGCTTGTTCTAAAATTGGGCCAACGTTTACTTTCTCTGACAAGTTGATGAGTACTTCAGAAATGTTGCGTTCAATAAAGGGATAGTTTTAATTCGCCAGAACCGACTTCAGAATAGTTCTCGTTCCTCTTTATATTACGTGCACGTCAATCCTCGACATGACTTGAATACTGCTCTTAACAGAGATTCTAAGCAAATATTGTAAAAGCGATTTGGACACATTGGTATGAAATGTTTCGCGTGCTGTCCGAAAATAAAAGTATATGGTGTAAGTTCTTCTCGCAATAAATTCTTTGTGAAGGATGCATCAAAGGTAAGTTGCACTAGACACTCTTCAGAAATAGTGAATCTCGTGCATCTGATTTGCTTGAAATAATGCACCGTGATGTTTGTGATATGATTGAATATTCAATTAGTGGCAATCGTTACCTTATTACATTTACCGATGACAAATCCCGATTTATGCATACAATATTCATGAAACATCAAAGTGAAGCATTTAATAAATCTAATGAATATGTAAATTCGGTGGAAAATATGACATAATATATTAAGATTCTGTCATCAGACAATAGGAAAAAGTATAACTCGCAAAAGTTCATTGTTTTTAATTGATCACGTGGTATCTACCTTCAGCGCTTAAGTCGTCGGATATCCGAGCAAAACGGTGCTGCGAAACGTCTGCATTCATTCTTTGAATCCGCTTGTATTATGTTCAGAACTGCCGATTTCTTCAAGTTATTGTGAGGTGAAGTTATTGCTACTCTAATTCATATCTACGATCGTTCTCAGTCATCTGCTGCAGGTATCATCACCCAATATAAACATTACTATGAAAGGAAAGTTGGTTTATCAAATTCCGTACATGTGGTTGTTTAGGCACAATTCCCTGGAAACTTTAACATGCACCAAAGTTTTTAAAAAATAAAAAAAATGTTTGTTGGATACTCACCTGCTATAAAAGGGTATTGGTTATTGAATCAAATTTCACAGCGAATGCTTCAGAGTCGTGATGCTGTATTCTTGGAGGATCAGTGTATGCGAGATGATGATCAAGGTGAGGGTAAATGTGGTAAGTTGTGTTGATTGTGATTGACATACAAACGGAGAGGATTCAAATGTCGAAGAAGTTGCACAAGTTTCCCCCCAATACGGAACCAATTGCTGAAGTTGTTCCTGTTGCAGATATTATTCCTGCTTATGCTACGTTAATCTAGCCGTACAACCATCACATAAAGAAAAAATTGTGTTCGCATTTATTTAACATGTAACAAAGCATTTCCTAAAGCCATTTGGAAAAGATTTATGCAGCCTGTTTGCAGATATAAATGAACCAACAACAACTGAAGAAATTTGGTTCGACAGAGATGCAAATGAATTGCGAAAAGCTACCGACAGCAAATCTCAGTCGGTAGAAAACATGAAAATGTTGGACTTGGTCGAATCTCCTAAAAACATTGTGGGCTGTAAATATCAAAGTCCTTTTCTGAAACAGAGTACATAGCTCTGAATGGAGTAGCTGACGAATCTATGTGGCTTCATTGTTTATTTACTGAAATTGGTTGCCAACAGAAATCGCTTTCTGTTCTATTTAAGGACACCGGCAGAGCCTTTGATTTTTCAAACAACCCAAAGTTCCATGATCACAAAAAGAACATCGACATTCATTTTCATTCTTATCGTAAGCGAGTTCAGAATAGTGTTCGTCAGATCGGATGGTTGCAGACATGATGATGAAAGAATTGCCAAGAGCGGACTTTGAGTGTTGTTCCAGAAGGATATTATACCATCACATTGAGAGAAAGTGTTAAAATGTCTCCATTCATATAAGCGATGGGTTGGTTCCATATTTTTACCAACCATTGTTGCGTTTCAGAGGGGATTGTTGATTAACTTGCCTTCATCGGTTTATTCTTTTTTTCGTTTTAGCAATGGATGTTGTACAGTTGTGATACTTGTGGGTATTGTTTTAGTCATTGTTCCTTGGTGTGTTGAAGATGCCACGTATTAACAGTAACTTGATATTTCCATTTGTAAACACAAGTTATACAATGTGTGTATAAAATAGTAGATTATAAGGGGAATAGCCACTGTCGTACTACAACCAGGTGTTGGCTAAGGTCATTGAAGACCTTAGAAAAAACGTAAACCATGCAGAAGTGTTAGAAACAGCAATACGTGATTAAAATAAAATATCCTGCGTCAAAGACGCGGCAGAACTTCGTTCTTCAATAGTGTCAAAATGCTGAATGAATACACCGGAACCGTGAAAATCAAGTAGCTAGGACGCAACCCTACCGGAACGGATGTGAAAGTTGTGATAGTTAGTTGCATGGTAGGCCCGCAATTAATGGCCAACAGTGGCCATATGCGGCCTGATGTCAAACATGCAATTCATATGGGTCTTTAGCATCACCACGAAAATGTCATTCGGTCAAAAGGTGAGAACAAATGAGGTACAATACAGTACACTGAGGACGAATAAGCCACTACAGATGACCTTATTGCAAATTCTTTCGATCAAGAAACTATTAACTACATTTGGGCCAAACCATTACTGTATTTCTAGATCTTCTAAGTTAATGGATCAGACAGTATTACACTAAGGAACCACCGCTTCATTAAAAAGTGGAGGTCAGACCCAGGCCCATTTCCGTGCCTAGTACAATACCTGAACCCACAAGCCCCACTTGTAATGTCCTACTTATATGTACCAATCACCTAATGTATTACTGTGATGATGTTCACGTAGCAATGAGCGCTCTGTAAAGAGGCAGATCGACATAACCAGAGAAATATTTATTTGTATGTACTTTGGGTGCCGAGGATATGTCTAGAGCGGGCCATAAAGACATGTCCTCTCCTCCCAGAGACTTACCTGAACGCGAGAGATAGAAATAAATGTAAGAGTTATACCCATTGTCCTCGAGACAAGTCTTGTATCACCTCTATCAAGCCTATATTTTTACAGGATAGAGGTTTGTTATAAGCCCTAATAAAACCCAACCGGTAATGGTACATCTTTTTAGATAGGTACACTGACCCATCATATAAAATTGGTGTTATACAATCTTTCTCTGTTGAGTCGTATTATCCAAACTTTTATATATCTAGTCTGTCTCTTATCTATAGCTCTCTACCTTAACAGGTTAGGAATAGTAAATAGAGACATCTGCTCAGGTACCAATATAACGATTCTAGAACAATTTGGGGTTACCTCGTAAATGCTGCCAAAACAGCAATTAATTGTTCGCTGTCATTTACGTTTCAGGAAGATCTTTTGTCCAGAAAAAGTATTGAAATTTTGATAGCCAAAGATAAGTTTTATTGTTCGTCGAGCAAGAACAAAGCACTTAATTACCGAAAAAGGCATCTTTAAAAAAAAAAAACAACCAAAAACAAGCCAAACTTCATCAAGGCAATAAAATCTCTATGTAATACAGGATATGAGAAAAGGAAAAAACACAACTGTAATAGAAATATTGATGGTAAGTTTAAATAAAAACTTTGTAAAATAGAAAATATCCTTTCAAATGAACGTTTCAATACTATAATACATGAATGCAACTAAATATCTTTATATATATATATATATATATATATTCTACGATACCTAAACCTGTGCATCTCTATGAGGATCACAGCTACACTGGGACTCCCAAAGTACTCATTTATTTCTTGGGTAGATACTTGCTTTGTTGATTTACTTTCTTCGGTAATAGCCATTAATAACTTCCTGTCTGAAATGAATAGCCGTCGACTTTGCATTTTGGAGAAAGTACATCTTCTCATTACAATTTACAAAAAAAAAAAAAAACCTGACACATGTAATTCATTTAATGTGATGTCTCCTACAAGGAAAAGAATGTCTTGCCGTTGTTGGGTATACTATTTTGTTTTACGCATTTAGAACGTTATACCATCTGGATTTAATAAAAACTGGATTATATAACCTTTCAGTTTTTTTTATATCTAACCTTAATAATTCTATTTAGCACCTTTCATTCATTTGCATACAGTTTGATTCTTCCAAGTATTGCAATATAATATCAGTATGTCAATTCAATATCAGTTATTTGTTTGCACATAGTTGAATGGTTTGAACTATTGAGAATGATTAAATATTTCTATTTGATACACAGATGGGACCCTAACAGGTACTCCCACTCTGAGTCAGAGTCTACTTGGGAGTAATAGCAATAAAAACCGTACCCCATATTCCTCAAAGCTCTAGAACCGGAGCCTCACTATCAGATAAAGGTTTGTATCATATCTAGGACACTCGTTGGGGGTATTTTACGCCTCTGCAGAGATGCAGTCTGCGTATTCTACAGCCCCAAATATAATAAGGCAGGTTTTTCGCACCGAATACACTTTTTCTATCTCACAGTGGGAAGGACTAAGTTAGATCAACGTTTTTCGCATGACCAGCTATATGTTAGATTTTCAGGATTAAGTAAAGAAAGAAACCTATAAAAGATGGACTAAAAAGAAATGCAGTGTATAAGAATATTTTTTAAACTTAGATATATTCATATTTATGTATATATAGAATAGTGCTAAAAGATATAGGAGAATTATTTTGGCAAAATATTCTTTCAAGATAAATGCCGGGTAACCCTGCTGGAACTGTAATGAAATACGTTTGACATCACTAATACAATAAAACAATTTTCACAGGCCATTGATCTTGCATTTTTTGTGATTGGCTTGCCGAAATGCGCAATAGAGAAATCGCTCGTTGTAAGTTATCACTTTTTTCTCGAATTATTGGTTAGAAAGAAAAAAAAAAAGGCCGAATTTGAGGTTACGTTTCCTTATTTCATATTTTATCACTTCCAACCGCAAAGAAATTTAGGTCAGCAGGATCCGATCGAAATTGTCCCCAAGTCCCGTTAACCTCTGTGAATTATACAGTTTTATGTCGAAACGAGGTTAACGAAAGCATGGACAGCTATCAATAGGCTATCGATTATATGGAAATCAGACCTAACCGATAAAATGAAACGCAGTTTCTTCCAGGCAGCGGTCACATCGATACTGCTATATGGATGCACTACATGGACGCTAACAAAACGACTGGAGAAGAAGCTAGATGGCAATTACACAAGAATGCTGCGTGCAATCCTGAACAAGTCCTGGCAGCAACACCCCACAAGACACCAACTGTACGGCCACCTGCCCCCTATCACGAAAACTATTCAAGTTAGACGAACCAGACATGCAGGACACTGCTGGAGAAGCAGAGATGAACTCATAAGAGATGTACTCTTATGGATCCCCACACATGGCCGCGCAAAAGCAGGACGACCCGCTCGAACGTACATTCAGCAGCTATGTGAGGATACAGGCTGTTGTCCTGAAGACCTACCTAGGGCGATGAACGATAGGGAGGAGTGGCGAGAGAGGGTCAGGGATATCCGTGCTGCCAGCACGATATGATGATGATGATGATGTTGAATATTACGTATTCTTTATGTACACTGAAATCATGTGCTTTGCTTTCCTTTGACAACGTATATAACTAATGTGTAACTCTTACGTTTTCATTTATCCTGTCATCATCACTTTCTCTGACAAAGTCAAAAAGGGGAATATTTTACAATGTTACTTCTAATTTCACCATCTTAGCCGTTTTTCTCGGGACGTTTCAGCTGCGTACCAATTGGCTTTCATCGCTTCTTTCATATTCTGAAAAAGCAGTGAAAGTGTGCAGTTTAACGGTTATCTTTGTAGGAAACGGATTCTGCGATCAGAGTTTCAATCTTAAACGACGCTGTTTGCATTCTACTTTGCACTGATGCTCTTGTGAAAACCACGAAAATATCTGTTCTACTCCAACTATGAACAAATTGAACAGACATTCAGCTTTGATATTGACATTGGTCTTGTCGAAAGAAAATTCTGAGATTAAACCAGCTGTACTCTGCTAAACAAATTCACCTTGTGTCGTATCATTCACGTGGTGGAAATGTGGGGTAAATATTTATATTCAGAAATGTCGAATACTTTTCTGAGAAATCAATGAAACTCCCCATTCCACAAACCTCACATCTTACGACTCTTCTCACGAATTCTGAGCATTATCTTCACGCGCTCAACCCGAACATTCTAAAACACCGGATAAAAAGACTGAGATAAAACAAAACTACTAAGATAAGGAAATTTCAGCGAAATAGATTCGATAGAATAAGTACGATATCTCGTTAAAAAAAGAACAAGAATAGCTAAGAATTTAAAGTGTCATTTAGTCTGAGTCTTTCATTGGTATCAAATGAAATATAGGAAACCAGAGGCATAGAAAGTCAGCGATGATCAGCTGCTTGCCAGTCTGCTTTTGAATAAATGCACCGTAATTTGTAAAACATGGTCCTCTTAGCCATATTTCCTGTTCGGTTAACCTATAAGGCATCGAGACAGGGACTCGGGACATCAGTTCAATTTGGACTTCAGGGTTGTCTAAAACGAAGGCTGGAGAGCTTATTCTTTCCAATTATTTTACACATTACTGGTGGTAGAAGAGATGACTTTCTAGATGTCACCAAAGTATTAGTAGGAAGCAGATTTGGTTCAAATTCCAATTTGGTTCGTTCTTTCTATTTTCTTTGCCAATATCCAATATACTACTGCAACTTCGACCAAACTAAAGACGGTCTTCTGGTGAGTACTGCGCAAAAGAATTTAACAATGCTGACAAGCTTGAAACTCTGCTACAAATTTATTTATTAGGTGTGGTTAAAAATAAGTATTGAGACTAAAGTTTGAGTTTTAAATTTCTCAACTTTAAAATGAAGGCATACACAGCTGAGTGTTACCTTCTCTAGGCCCCCTCTTCAACTTGGCCTTGGGAACAGACTTCATGTCTCCTCTGTGAACTAAGAGTGAATTTTTCCTTGCCTTTTGATCTGGGTCATTTTGAATACTATCTTGCACGATTCATTGTTTGTTATTCCCTCAGCCCCCTTTTTTGGCCCTGTCGTTTGAGTTGAGACAATTACTATTTGGTCAGGTGACGCTGTTATCTCTGTGAATTTAGTTAGAATGATTCCGGCCTCGAACAGAGTAAGACGTCGCTGAGATTTCTCCCGGGAAAGGAAACATACCGGTAACATTTTTAGTTGCTGTATTCAACTTTTTATTCATGTTTTTATTGTGTTTGTTTTCGCTGGTCAAACTTTGAATAATCTTCTAATTTTTAATCCAAAATACATTTCATGTTGGTTATAGCCTATGTTTTTACGTCTTTACCCCTTCCTTTCCACGTGTTACTATTTTGTTTTTACCTTTGCATGCCTCCTCGTCCCCTGTAAATTGCTTGTAAATAAATTTAGGTTAGTATTTACAAACCTTTGTTTTTATTTGACTATTTTGCGAACAACTTATTTTTATGCTATGACTGCGTAATATCAAGTCTATTCCTAGACAGCTATCTTACATTCCCCGTGGTTATAACATGAGCAACTTATATAATAAAGAATTGTGATATATAATTGAATTTTTGCTTTATTTGTACAACTACCAAACAGAAAAAAAAGGTGCTTGTGTTGCTATAAAGAGAGGGGGCTATTCCTTAACGGGGGCTACAATGAATCTATAGAGAAGGACAATTTGATCATAGAAGGTACAGATAATACTTTCTCATCTTGGGTAAGCATGTTAATCTATGCATCAATAATCCCGTTATTACCGATTTCAAAAATGCTAGTAATGTTATAAAAAGGAAATCTCTAATATCCAATTGAATTTGACAAAATCTTGAACCTGAAATAGACCAAAAACGTTTGGAGCATATTTTGATCTTACCAAAGAACAAAATAAAATATGATATTAATGAGAAATTAAAGTGCAAGTTTGCATACAGTGTTTAAATTAGGACATATATATATATATATATATATATATATATATATATTTATTAAGTATAGGATTTGTTAATACATTTTCTTAATAAAATTTATTATCGAGACTGAGCTTTTTTTGGCATACAATTTAATGGTTTCAAGTATTTCTATCGAATACGAATAATTCTATTAGCTATCCATCATTTGTTAGCACAAAAGTACCCAGTCTTAAGAACTGCTCTGCAGCAGTAATAATTTAACATCAGCCATTTATTGGTACAATTCCAAATGGATATACATATCTGATTTATAATTGAATAGTTTGTAGATAATTTCATTTTCAAATGAGTTAAAACTCATTTATTTGCACAAAAATATTATTATAGTTTTGGTTTGAGTGTGGTTCATGTTTATCTTTCTAACAAGATCGAATACACCTGTGGAAATAATATTTCGAGAATTTACTCGGAAGCCCTCTGGAAGTTACTCATGAACCAATCACGAGAATTATGAGTAAGCAATTAGACATTAATCTATGAACTAGACTCGGTACTGAGAAAAATTAAAAATAGAAAGGCAGCAGGGCTCGGTGATATACCCCCACAAGTGTTGAAGACCAGACAATTCGACTACATACTGCTCAGACACTGTAATGCCGTATATAATCAAAATCCTATAGACAGATGAATAAAGGGATGCATCCTCCCCTTCCCTAAAAGAGTTACCTAGTATTAGCCAAGAACTACCGAGGTATAACACTTACGTTCATAGTGGCCAAGATATACAATGCCCAACTACGCAACTGCATTGAACCCAAAATTGAAAACATAGTTAAAAAGAACCAAAATGGATTCCGTAGAAATAGATTCACAACCTCACAGATTTTGACTATCCATCGAATTCTTGAAGGTGTATGCGCAAAAAACCTACAGGCAACAATATTATTTGTCGAATTTTCTAAGGCCTTTGACTCCATTCACAGAGGAAAGATGGAGCAAATCTTTCTCGCGTACGGCCGACGAGAAGAAACAGTCACCGCCATTATGATGCTTTATAGAAACAGTAAGGTAAAAGTCCGTTCTCCGTATGGAGACACAGACTATTTCGATATTGTAGTAGGTGTACTGCAAGGAGACACGTTAGCCCTATACCTCTTCATCATATGTCTAGTCTACGTGCTTAGACCATCTATGGATAAAATCAAAGAAAACGGTTTCAAGCTAACAAAAGAAAGAAACAGAAGTTTGCCCGCAAAAACAATTACCGATGCTGACTACGCCGACGATATAGCACTTTTGGCAAATGCACCCGCACAAGCTGAAACCCTGCTACATAGTCTGGAACGAGCCGCTGCAGGCATCGGCCTCCATGTCCACGCACACAAGACGAAACATGTATGCCTCAAACAGGTGACATCTCTACACTAAACGGTAGCGCACTGAAACTGGTTGACAAGTTCACATACCAAGGAAGGAGTGTCTCATCAACCGAGACAGACATCGACACACGGCTGGCAAAGGCATGGACAGCTATCGATAGACTATCGGTCGTATGGAAGTCAAACCTAACCGACAAAAGGAAGCGCAGTTTCTTCCAAGAGGCGGTAATATCGATACTGCTTTATTGATGCACCACGTGGACGCTAAGGGAGAAGAAGCTTGACGACTATTACACGAGAATGTTGCGAGCAATATTGAGCAAGTCCTGGAGACAGCGTCCCACAAAACAGAAACTGTATGGCCACCTACCACCCGTCACGAAAACTATCTAACTTAGACGAAACAGATATGCAGGAGAAGTAGGGACTAGCTCGTAATTGATGTACTCTTGTGGACCACTTCACAGGGACAAGCAAAGGCAGGACGTCCAGCTCGAACATACATACTGCAGCTCTGTGCCGATACTGGATGTAACCCGGAAGACCTGCCAAAATACAACTGATGATAGGGAGGGGTGGCGAGTGAGGGTCAGAAATATCCGTGCTGACCGTGTGACATAATGATGATGAGTGTTGTAATATAATGGCTGAGGGATTTCGTTTTATGCCTTTGGGTTTAGTTAGGCTGAGTACCTTTCGGCTCAGTGCATGGGTTACTTAGGTGCAACATTAACGCTGGTGTTCACGCGAGCGGGCGGAGCAGACGTGTCACTCAGAGATGTCACAATAGCTCAGATGGGAAACGGGGCTAGAGAGTGGGGGTGACGTCACGCACCGGAAGCGCGTGGAGGATTTTGAAGAAAGCCAGTTGCGTTGAGTTGAGAAGTAGACACCGAACGAGAAGGGTCGACTTTCGGAGCTCTCAGAAGCCAGACAAATTTGCACGCTACGGGCGCCGCACGAAATGGAGGGCAGATAGAAAAGCCAGAATAGAAAGAATGTGTATCTCTCTCCTTATGTCGAAGAACCTTTAAACTCAAAGGTTATAACAAGTTTCGTATCTGAACTAAGAAGTCGTAAGTGTTTTTCGTGTTTTGAGATTCCTATGTTCTATGTATATATGTATATGAACATTCTATGTACATTTCGCATATCCGTATCATGGGTATGGTACAGTGTTATAGTTTTTCCACAGTAAAATGGTTTCCTTTTTTGCAAACTTTGATAATTCTATTCCATATTAATCATTTGTTTACTGACAGGGAAGTATTGCTATCTAACACACATTCATTTATACATAGAAATACTTGAAACCATTAAACAATGTCTCACTAACAATTCAATTTAGCATAATTCAGTTGTTTGCATACAGTTTAAATGTCCAACAGTAGCACATTCCCGAAACCTGCAAAGCTGGAGCCTCACTATCGGATGCTGCTTAGTGTCATTTCCAGGATACACTTTGGAAGAGTCTTACCCTTCTGCAGAGATGCTGCCGGTGTATTCTACCACCCTAACCAACTGAACTTTCTCAAAGTGGTGCATATAGACCCCTGAGGATAAATAACATTTTTGCAGTGTTGATAAAGACAAAGAAGCCTTCAGGAAGAGGCGTGGATTATTAGTTCCTATTTATAAATCCTTTTATAACACGGTAACGAAATTCACTGGATCATATAGACTTGTTGCAAGATATCGCTCGCCTGGCAAAATGCCTGATTGGGTGGAATAACCACTATTGATGTGTCATTTTCATCCGGGTTATTTGAATGAATGAATGAACGATCAGGCTCTGACCGAAAAAAGATCTGGACACTTTCGGCGTCGTTAACGACACACAGTCATACTTTCGCGAAAGAAGAAATTCTGAATTTACTATATTCTAAAGGAATGATTTTTAAAAAATGAATCCTAAAATATTCTTTTTTATATGCTATATATTTTGCAAAGATATTATTTAACAAGAACAAAAGTATATTGATTAAAAAAAAAAAAAAAAAAAAAAAGAAAAAAAAAAAAGGAAATAAAAATGATGACAAAGTACAATTAAAATACCATGCTTGAAAGTTTAATTCTTATATATGGTAAGCGATTTAAAAAAAAAATCAAAATTGAATTATTATTAACGAAAAATCCCACTCTCACCAAAGATATTCTGATCATTTTTTGTTTAGTTAGTGTCAGTATTGCTAAGTATTTGATGATGTGGGTGTAATTATATGATTCAAGTATACATTTATTATAACTGTTCTGTACTTTATGAAACTTTTTATCCAGAAACCTAAAAAATCAACCCCGCTAACCTATCAAAAACAAAGAATTGAAAATAAATTTGTCTCTATAGATAACTTATTATATTCTCATGTGAATTACATTAAACACCTGTAAATATGTTATCTTTCGTGGGGAGTATGGACTAATTGTTCTTAAAAGCATGTCAACCTGTTAAGGGCTATCTTAGGTCAAAAGCTTAGGGAAGAGCATTCAGTTTTTATTTACATTTTCAGTTTGGCTGCTTTATTTTATGACATATCAACCTTAGTTAGTTATTTAATGCCGAAGATATTTTTGAAGAACAGGGGTGGTACTATCAAACTATTAACTGGGGATATAATGGGGTTCGTACTTTTTCGTTGAGTATTAGCCCCAAAGTGTACCTAATAGCGCGAGTGGAATTCGGACTCAATGTCTGAATGTTAGCCTCAACGCTACTCCCCCCATACATTTTTGTGTAGTTGTTTTTTTGATAATTTATCCATAGTTAGATCTTACCTATAGACAGCATTATAACAGGTACAACTTTCCGTGACAGAGTTGACCTGTGAGTAATGGCAATGAAAGGGTACCTGACACTCCTAGAACTGGCGCCTAACGTTCAGATGAAGTTTAATGTCATATTCAAGACACCCCCGCAAGAAATGCAGTCAAAATCTCGCCAACAGGCTAATGGAATGAATGAAAAATTGTTTACAAAGAGTGGACGAAGGAAAATGTTTAAGAAGCACTAGTTTAAATAAATAAGCCGAAATGAGTACTCAATGTTTGAAAGAGATTTGTTGTCACTTCAAATTCTATAAGAACCATCAGAAAAATAAAAAGGTAAAATAAATAAATAAATAAATAAATAAATAAAACATTAACATGGCAACATATGACTAACGTAAATAATTACTGTAATCAACTCGATTGGTTCATTCGATATTGATAACTATATTGTGGCCCCTACTGCGATATTGACTTCTATTAAAGCACTTCTTCCAAGTTCTACTTAAACTACTGCTTCGCTCAACGTGTGTCAGGCATCGGATCCTGAACGTACGATGTGATAAACGACTTGCTGTTTTCTCCTCTCTGTACTTTCTTCTCTTTACAGCGAGACAAGCCGTTTTAGATAATAGCAATGATTTTGACATTTTCAAAGTAAACAGTACCGGCTTGGTACGGACAGACATCACTACGGACTAAGACAATACATTTTATGTTAAATATTGAAATAATTTAAATAAAAAAACAAAAACGCTAATGGTGTCGGTTGCAGCGAATAAACATTTTCAACATAAATTAGTGCTTCGGCCTCACATCTATACAATCAAACAATGTAAGGGCATATCCACAAATACACACACGTATATATATATATATATATATATATATATACACACACACACGTGTACACACACACACACTATGTATATAAATGTATTTTTTTAGGAATGCGGTGGAATTTCTATAATTCCCCGGTCCTCTCGGGCGTGGAGTGGTACAACCTTTGTTCTATGTATGGATTAATAGAACTAAACTGAGTGCTTATGCTAAAATGAATTATGTGAAATAGAACTGTTTAAACGTATAAAAACGGATTTAGCATAAATAACCCACAATGGTTTATATGGCATAAAACCTAACAAAACATACATTATATATATATATACACACACACACATATATATTTATACACATTTATATACACACACATACAGAAACATACATATATATTTTACACACACATACGGAGACACACACACACACATATGTGTATATATATATATATATATATATATATATATATATACACACAGCCCTGAGGAGATTTGCTCTCACTCAGTTTTATATGAAAGGCTTCCTACAAAAGTCGATGTGAAATAGTCGCAAGCCGTAAAGTACTATCATGGTAGAATATTTCGAAGACGCCTGAACTTGGGGAGATTTTCTGCCCGGATCCTGTGAAAAACATCACAAGTAAAAACTGGTGTGAAAACCCGAATAGAGAATAAATTTTCATCATCCCTTCATAAACACACACACACGCACATATTTCATATGTACGCATGTGTGTTTACAAAGAATCTATAAGCATTTCTCTATTGGGCAATGTTACACAATCCTAAATGTATATAATCCTTAAATACGTTTGATACACCGAAACGTGTGTGTGTGTGTGTAATCATGAATTTGTCGGGGGCCAAATCCAGGGCCGATTCAGCTCTTTCATTCTCTTTTACTCCAATATGGATTAGTATCTAGCAGAGAAGAACTTTTCAGAGTTGAATATGGAGTCTAATCTTATCAGTAGTTTAATGATTAAGGGGGTTTTCCTCTTTCAAGATTTTTTTAGTGATATTATAAAATAAGATGGTTGCGCACGCTGTTTTATCGTTGTCCTTGGAGCCATCTTTAAATATATAGACGTTGCTGGGATGGTGTACAAGGATATTATGGAATTTATCAGAGATAAACTTCTGTTTTGGGGAGTCCACTTCCAGGATTACTTTAGGTTTTTTGATAGTCCAACGTGGTGTCATCGGATTGATGATTTCATGAAGAGTGTAGGGGGACATATATTTATAGTAGATATGCTTAGTCCCCCAAAATTTTGAAGTTAAATAAAGTTTATATACGTTTTGCTTGAAATAAGGCACATGGAGACTAAGTAGTAAATGAATGAAGCCAATGAGTGAAGGATATGAAACGGCGCGGAGAAACGGAACATTCAAAATAAGGCGGCGAGCAAAACAAATTTATACACTATAATAAAACAAACATTGATACATTGAAAATATCACTAATTCTATTAATAAAATAATCGTGTGTGTATATGTGCGAGTGTGTGTGTGTGTGTGTGTGTGTGTGACTAACACAACTAAACTACAAAAGGATTACATATTAAAATGTCTTTCTTTTTGTAGTTCGCAACAGTCAGTTTCTTTGAGACTGGAAAAAGTCTCATAGACAATGTATATTGAAGAAATGAATGTCTACGAGGCCCATCCATGTTGTTGCTATTTGACGTCTGTTGAGGCACACTGGAGGGAGTGTGTTGCCGCTGCGAAGAAATTAAGTAAAAGAGAAAAAGTGTTTGAAGACGACGTATTTATAGAAAATGCGTGTCTTAGAAGTGGCTCCAAACGCAGGACGAAATTTACGCGCGGACGTAGTTTTACGCAGGTCACGTGGTTTTCCTGGCCAATGGTTTCCCAAGACTGAATGTGTGCGCATCCGCCATCTTTGTTGTGGGAACAAGTGGCATACCGCCCAAATTAAATTATAGGAGTGTAAAGTCCTATAAGAGTGAAAATATTTTTCGAAGCTCTTTTCAGTCTGAAGCCGAAAAGGTTTTATTGACTATTTTTAAAACACTGCTTATACCTTGCAGTGAAGATACAATTCTAAGCTGTGTTGGATCGGTAGAATTAATTGTTGGGCAAGTTTTTTTGTTGTTAGGGTGTTTCACGAGTTTCTTCATGAAAGCGTTCCACTGGAAAAGTTTTGAACGCTCCTAAAACTCGTCTTAAGCTTTCGCTTCGTATAGGGTCCAGCTCTTAAGTAGGAAATTCTGGCTTTTGTGTATAAAAAAAATTATTATAGTTCAGTTGTGAACGGACCAGTGACCACTACAATTGTTGTAGGGTTTGCCAGCCGGTTCCCTATTCTGTGTTGGCACCAATCTTAGGCGCTGTAGCGCTTTATTGCATTTAGGTTTCAGGCTTTTAAGTGAGAGATAAAGTATAGTTTTTAATCAAATATAACAAAAGGAACTTATATTCATGAGCATTGGGTATTTTAGTTCCTTCCAGTTTATTGGGCGGGTCGTGGTACATTTTCCTAATTGAACCAAAGTAAATACACTGGGTCTTTGATTTGTAGAATCTGAAATTATTGGTTTGGGCTTATCTCTTGATATTGCCCACATTCAGTAGGAGTTGGAGTTCTATCTAGCTAGGAGTCTTTGGTGATTTTTCGGGTTTTGGCTCTGCTGTTTTATAAGTGTTTAAATTTTCTCGTGTTGGGTTTATTTTAAATTTTAAAAAAGTTGTTCCGCGTAATCTAACAGCTTTTTTTTACATTCTTCATTGAACCATAGCCTATTGTATTTTGTAGAGGTAGAGCTTTTGGGTATATGTTCTTTAGCTATGTGTTTTCGTGTTGTGGCCCCGGTAAGGGTCACTAATGAAAACACAAACACGGATATTACATTAGAGATTATATTACACAAAAAAGATAGTTATATAGAAAAGGTAAGAAGTCTCGTACTGTTCGGATAACACCGATATTGATCTGTCCTTTGGCAGCGAAATCTCTAGTACTAATAACGATGAGAAGAGTCCATTATGGTAAGATGGGTTTAGGCTCCCACAACAACCCTCCCCAAGCCTTTTACTTCGTAAAAGTGCTGTTAATATTTTCTATGTATTTTGATCTGTAGCACAGGGGGCACTGTCTATTTCAGAGTTAAGGCATTCAATGATGTTGATAATGTTTATTTCAAAGAAAGTTACCGCGACGACGCTTCTTTATGGGATACATTCTCTTTTTGTGGAGATCAGAGCGGGTGAATCCAACGTAGATCTTGAAGTTTCTATTTAAGAGGCAGTTGCTTAGAAACCCTAATAATCTTATTAGACCAGAATTGATTAGACCCCTCATAATGATATACTTTCATGTTGAGTCATATGCTTTTCCTTGATCGCAAAAGATAGCTGACAGGTGCTCCTTTTTTTATGCAGGTCTCTAGACGAACAAGATGTCCTTTCCTTTTGGAATCAAGATTGAAGGTCTGTGATTAGTATGTTTAATTGAAGGAACAAGTCTTTTGCTGATCATACGCTCTAGGTTTTTTGTAGGCAACTTGTCAGTGTGTGGGACAGTATTTCTCTGGATTTGTACTATCCTTGTCATTTTAGGAATGGGAATGGCTGGAATCTGTTTCTATACGTATCTGAAAATTTAAGACTCATCCGTATACTGCAATAAAACTTCAGAAAAAATACTAGGCGTCTCAAAATAGCAAAACCCATTATTATGATCATGTTTTATTACAGAGACAAGAAACTCCGTGTCAGCTGTTGTGAGTTTATGCTTGATCTAAATTCTCTCTGGGCACAACTAAAAATCCTTCTGTAAGATTCTTTGCAATGATGCACGTAAAAGACAAAGTTCTTGGGAACATCTTAGGAGGGACTTTTTTTGGACTCCTGATAAAATCTCTCACCACATCTACATTGTCAGGACATCTTGCTTTCAACTTCCAGCCAGATCTGGAATTTTCTGCCTTCTAGTTGAGGTTGTTAACTGACCCTGTGACTTGAAATTTGTGAGCCCAACGATGAATTTGGCTTTTTGGGGCTTATTGTTAAAGTTAAACTTCTTGCTCGCAGCATTCTTCTTTAGTTGAAGAAAAAGCTTGACGGCAACTACACAAGAATGCTGCGAGCAATATTGAATAAGTCCTGGAGGCAGCACCCCACAAAGCAGCAGCTGTACGGCCACTTACAACCCATTACGAAAACTATCAAAATTAAACGAACCAGACATGCGTGACACTGCGGGAGAAGTAGGGACGAGCTCATAAGTGATGTACTCCTGTGGACCCCTTCACACAGCCGGGCAAAGGCAGGATGACCAGCTCGAACCTATATACAGCAGCTCTGTGTAGATACGGGATGTAGCCCTGAAGACCTGCCGGAAGCAAGGGGCGATAGGGAGGTGGGGTGAGAGAGGGTCTGGGATATCCGTGCTGATGGCCCGATATGATGATGAAACTTCTTGCAAAATTTTGCTAAGACATTTTTGAGTGATTTTGTCTCCAAATAAGAGACGCAAAATATTTTTCCTCTATTATCCAAGGAATTGTGATCAACGATAAATAGTTGTTATAGTATATTATTTTCAAATCTGAAAAAAAAGAACACCACATTATTGTTACTTGAGTTATTATAATCACATGGGCCCCTTGTATATTGGGAAACGCTATATAATGGATTCTTCGGCCAGTTGTTCAAAGAACTCATAATATACTTTTTCTGAACTAACAGCTGTACTGAGGGATCATTTTTTATTGGGTTAATCAGTTCCGGTAAAGTGAACAAGTTGTTATATGCTTCTGAGTTACTGGATTTGAACTGTAGTTTCTTTTTCTAAATTTCCTAAGATTTCAGTTTATAGATTTGAAATATCATTTTTGGGAGTTATTTTCGTACGGTTTGTGGAGCGATGTTTTAGGGGAGTTGATTGATGTTTCTCGGAGATTTTGAGGATCATATACCAGATTGTTTTTGATTTCGCAGTGGGGTTGGGTTTTCTAAAATAATCTTGCCTAGATTTTCTCTAGGTTTTACTTGATTATTCAGTGTAATTTTGCTCTGCAGGATCTGTGTAACCCTACAGAGGTTCACAGACCAGTCAGAGAAATTTTATAAACCAGAGGGAAAAGAAACCGATTTGGATTTTGGAAGAATGCATAACAAATATATCCTAGTGTTATGGATTTCTGAAATTAAGTGTAGCAAAGAATTGCGTATTCTGAGAAGGAATGAGACAAAAACAAATAGTAATGGAAATGAGAAGAGCAAATATATTGTTATTGTTTAACCTAAAAGTAATCAGAAGATGAGTGGACTGTTTTGACAAATTGCTGGGTCCAACTGACGATAATCAAAGGAGACTGTTCTAAAATTAGGATAACCAATTTCCTAAACTACAAATATGGAAATTACTTTTTTTTTAAAACAATCCAGACATAATACACGTCATCAGAAAATTATTGACATCCAAATTAGGAGACACTTGATATATTGTTTCCTCGTACTACCCCTCAAATGAAATATGTACATTTATATAGCAAGTTATGTCCTCGTCGAGAAGACAGAGGCAGACCCATAGCTGGCTAGAAAGAGGGAGCTACTTGTTTTCACGCACTTTGGGCTCTGATTTTGTGTGGGACTACCCAGAGTAGACTGGCAGAGAAAGTTACATTGCATATTGTTCGGACGTGAAAGTAGCAAAGCGAAGAGACACTGAGATAATACGGGGCCTTGAAATAACCTTACGTAAAATTCGTGAAAGTTAAAAAAAGGTAAAGCCTGAAATAATGCAACGTGTTTAAATAATCTTGTGCCAGACCTGCAGAAATAAAGAAGAGAAGGTAAATCTAAATAATATGACACTTTAAGTACCAGCTCGGAGCGGACAAGATGTGCTCTTGTGCCATACTCGTGGAGATAAAAAAAAAGAAGAGTAATCGAGATGATATGATCACTCAAGATTGCTTTTTACTAGACTGCTCTGGGTATAGAAAACGCAGAGTCAGGGAACAGAACACGATAAGAAGAGATAGTCCCGGGGAAAGAACTCAACTTGAATATCCCGTCGCTCTGAGATGTGGCCTTTTCCCGAAGTGAATTAAGAAAAACGCGACAATTGGAGAGAGATAGAGAAATGCCCGAATTAGCGCACAGGAGAAAAAGGTGATTATTTGATTTCACATCTTCGACCTTGTGTCAGACTGCCCAGAATATAGAAAGCGAAGAAAGCCGACCATAATACAACACTGTGAAAAAGCATAGAAGCTTAATGTAATAAGCACTTAGGAAGTAGTGCCAAGGATTATTGAAGGCAAACAAAACCGCCATTTAAGATTGCCTTGCGTCAAACAATAGACAGCGAGAGTAGAGAGTAGGAAGACCTCAAATTTATCCGAGGAATTGATAGATTGTTAATTCGTGAACTAGTCTCTGACTAAAACTTGCTATATCAGGGATGGGTGAATATATGTGTTATTTTTGAAAAACTTTTTCTTCACACTACATTTATTTTGAAGGCCGCGTTTTGTTTTATTTCGTGGCGCCGAATTTTTTCTTTTACTTTATTAATTGTACAGTTTCATTAGCTTACTTGTTCACCGGTGACTCCGACTATTGTCTGGATTGAAAAAACACAACGTGGGCAGATAAGGAATCGGTCGTGTCATCCGAAGATATATCCGACTTGCGGAACAATTAGTGGATTGGAAGCGGAATAACCGCCTTGTTTGTTGTGGGTGGGTGTACTGCCTCATTTGTAAGAGATTTGTAGAAGCAACTTAAATTTTGTGCTGGGCTGCTCGTTGTTAGTGGATAGCCTTCTTGTAATCTTCATTGAAACATGGTCTGTTTCGCTTATGCAGAGCCGAGTTCTTTGGGATGCATTTCTTGGCTATTTCAGTCAATTTGTAAAATCTTCAATTGTGTTTTTGGTATTGCATTTTTCTTTTAGGTGTTGAGAGTATAGCGTTAGAAAAATTTTCCCTGTTAGCGTTTGTTTAGTCTACATTAAATGAGCTTTTCTTCAGGATGCGACTCTTCCATTATAACTTGGAAAAGATTGTCGCGGCTTGCGTAAGCGTACATTCTCTCAATGAAATCCAAGAATATTTGAGGATCACAGAGAGTTTGATCAATTGCAGAGTAGAAACCTGAAGATGGCTCAAGATGCTGGGGGTGGGGTTCTTATTAAAGAGGCATTAGTTGTTTTTGTTCATGATACTTTAAACTACTCAGCTTTTTTTGTATATTAAGATTAGTCAAAACACTTGGTAGCGTCCTGGACACGTGAGGAGACTTGCTGGTACTCCATCTTTAGACAAAACTAGCGTGAAAAATTTGCATATTTTGAAAATAGGAATAAACTTTCATATGATAATTAAGATGATGGTTGGTTAGTTGTTTGAGTTTTATGGCATATCAACCTTTGCATGTTATTTAATGCCAAATCCAAGTTTATACAAATAATCAGTTCTATTTAAAACAGTTCAGTTAAGCATCAGTACACAGATTAATAGTCAAAAGCATTTCTATTTCAAGCTATTCAGTTAATTCAAACAGTTTTACATCAGCCAATTCAGTTTAGTATAAGGATAGATTTTGTTTACTCACAGTTAAATGTAAAAAAAAAATTAATATTAAACAATTCAGTTTAGTGTAAATACAGTTTCAATGTCAAAAACTGTTTAATTTCAAACAATTCAGTTTAGCATAAGTACCAAGTTTATCAAAAACATTTCTATTTCCAGCTATTCAGTTTAGCCAAACAGTTCTTATCAAAACGATTCAGTTTAGCTTAAGTATGCAGTTAGTTCTATTTAACCCATAGATAGGACCCAATCAGGTGCTACCATTCCGGGCCAGAGTGAACCTGAGAGCAACGGCAATGAAGGGGTACTCCGCATTCCCCAAAGCAACAGCATCACTGGAACCTCACCATCAGACTGTTTAGTGTCATATCCAGGACATTCGTTGTGGGGTTCTTACCCCTCTGCAGAGGTGTCGTTGGTGTATTCTACAGCCTCAGTGGACTGGGCAATTGAGATGATGGCTATGATATACAAATGTTTACGTACATGTATACGCACACACAATTTTTAGTAACAATGGAAAAAAAGAGCGTTACAAACAGATTTCATTCTTATTAATGACATCAACACGTGACTAGTAAAGGCATGAACAGCTATCGATAGGCTATCGGTTAGATGGAACTCAGTCCTGACCGTTAAAATAAAACGGTTTTTTCCATGCAGCGGTCGTGTCGATACTGTTGTATGGATGCACCACATGGACGTTAACCAAACTTATGGCGAAAAAGCTTGACAGTAATTACTCAAGAATTCTATGAGCTGTATTGAACAATTCCTGGAAGCAGCACCCCATAAAGCAGCAGCTGTTCGGTCACCTACCACCCATCACGAAAACTATCCAAGTTAGACAAACCAGGCAAGCGGGACACTGTTGGAGAAGTAAGGACGAACTCATAAGCGATATACTCCATTGGATCCCTTCACATAGACGAGCAAATGTTGAACGACCAGCTAGAACCTACATACAACAGCTCAGTACCGATACAGGACGTATCCTTGAAGACCTCCCGGAACCGATAGACGGTAGAGACGGGTGGTGAAAGAGGGTCAGGGTGATCCGTGCTAGCAGCGTGACATGATAATGATGACAGAATCAAAAGTGCGAAAAACTGAGCCAAGAAAACGAGGCAAGAAAGTTTTAACGAACCTTTTAAGAAATCTGTTACACACACAAGAAAAAAACAACCATAATCAAATTTACTTCATCCAATACGAGGTTTGCCTGAAAAGTAATGAGACTTGATGTGCTGAGTGAGCTATGGGCGAAAGAGGAATAAGCGGGTTGATTTATCTTTTAAGCTATCCTTGGAGTATATAACTTTAATCTTACCCTTCAACAACGATGCCATTTTTTTCACTCACTTTTGTTTGCATCTCTTTTAGAGGTTGTTCAGCTATGAGCACTGATGAGCGAATAAACCTGAAATTTGTGGTCCATTTGAGGAACATTCCATCACAAAAGACCTTGAAATGCTTCCGCAAGTGCATGGAAATAGCACAATGTCACGTACATGGGATTTTGACTGGTACCAAAGGTTCAAAGAGGAACACAGAGAGGTGAAAGATATTTCTAAGAGTGGGAGTCCTTCAAAATGCAGAACAAAGATTAATGTACTTCAACAATTGTTTGTTTATTTGTTTGGATTTTATGGCATATCAAATTTTTTAGGTTATTTAATGCCAAATCTATTTTTACACTAATAAACAGTTCTATTTCAAACAATTTAATTTAGCATAAATACACAGATTAATTGTCAAAAAACATTTCTAATTTAAAAAAATTCAGTTTAACGTAAGTACAGTTTCAATGTTAAAACAGTTCTATTTCAAACAATTCAGTTTAGCATAAGTACGTAGTTTAAATGCCAAAACATTTCATTTTCAACCAATTCAGTTAAGCATATGAGCGCATTTTAGTTCTATCTGACCCTTAGAAGGGCTATCAAGTGCAACCACTCCGGGCCAGAGTGTACCTGTGAGGGATAGTAATGAGGGGGTAATCAGCATTCTCCAAAGCTCCAGCATGACTGAAACCTCAGCATCAGATTGTTTAGTGTCATATCCTGGACATCATTTGGTGGGGGGTGGGGGGTGTCTGACCCCTCTGCAGAGAAACAGTCGGTGTATTCTACAGCACCAGCTGACTGGGTAATCTTTCAACAAGCAGAATAAAGATTAACATCGAATAGATTAGGTTGGTGGTGTGGGGGTGATCGTCAGTTGGCTGTTTAAATTATCACAAGTCAGCGGGACATAAAAAGGACAATGTTTAGAAGATTATCCCCGAAGATTTGGGCATGTCTTAAAAGCAACGGGACTGGATGTGCCGAACATCTGTTAGCCGAAAGAAACAACATCGTACAGGAATAAACCTCCATATTGACCTGATCTTTTTCTGTATGATTTTTTTTCTTTTCTCCAGCAAAGTGGAATTACCAGTGTACTATAGCCAGATACGGATATGCGAACTGGACAAATAATGTTCATATACATATATACATAGAACATAGAAATCTCGAAACACGAAAAACACTTGACGACTACTTTGTTCAGGTAGGAAACTTTTTATTACCTTTGAGTTTAAAGGTTCTTCGACATAAGGAGAGAGAGGCACAATCTTTCTATTCTGGCTTTTTCATACCCCCCCCCACCAACACGTGTGGCACCCGCCACAAAGGTCTCCGCGAGCGAGCGAAAATCAACCGTCTTCCCCCGAGTCAGGTTTCATCTCAATTCACTGACTTTTTCAAAATCTCCCAAAGTCCTCCGCGCGCTTCCGGTGCGTGATGTCATTCGCACTGTGTTGCCCCGTTTTCCATGTCGGCTTATTGTGACATCTCTGAGTGACACGTCCGCTATGCGCGCGCGCTTGAACACCTATGTTAATGTTGCACCTAAGTAACCCATTCACTGAGCCGAAAGGTTCTCAGCCTAACTAAAACCAAATGCATAAACCGAAATCCCTCGGTCATTATGTTACACCAGCTGGACTCATTTTTAAAGGCATAAAGGCCACCCAGAGGCCCGTATTGACGGTGTTGAGGGACATAAAAAATAAAAACAACAACAAAAAAACCTCATTCCAACAGTCCATTCAGGTTGAGGTTATTTAGAAGGGAAAGCCCTTTAGTTAATTGATTGGAATTGTAATCAATTGTTTGTGATACCAGTCCCATTACTTTTCAGACACATCTCGTATTTAAACTTTTTTCTTTATAAGAATATAAGAAAAAATGATTGCTTTGTTTTACGGCGTACCCACCATTTTCGGGTCATTCAATGCTGAAATAAATTTCAAACAATTCAGTTTAGTGTAAATAGAGATTTTATGACAAACTATTAAATGTTAAAATAGAACTATTTTAAACAATTCAGTTTAGCATAAGCTCACAGTTTAGTTCTATTTGATCCATAGATAGGACCCTATTAAGTGCTACTTCTCCGGGCCAGAGTGAACCTGGGAGCGATGGTAATGAAGGAGTAATCCTCATTCCTCAAAGCTCCTGCATTACTGGACCTCACCATCAGATTATTTAGTGTCATAGTCAGGACAGTCCTTGCGGGTGTTAACCCTCTGAATATAAACAGTCTGTGTATTCTACAGCCCCAGCTGATTGGGCAAATATAGAAAAAAAAAAAACTTGAAATAATTGAGTTGTCACATCCACAGTGGCATTGATGCTATTCGATTATTTCATTTATCTTTGACTTGAGGTGAGTTCGATACCACACAAACATAAAAATTACTTTGGCAGTAATAATCGTATAATCCTTGCTGCGCCAATTTTCATATATGACAACGTTCACCTTTAATGTGTAAGCTGGATCCCAAACCTTGGTATGGCAAACGGTCTTGGAGAAGGAAACATTTGGAATTAAAGCCTGTTTAACTTTAAGAAACAACCTTGTGTCACATCCTGAGCGTGTGGAGGGGTTAGGAGATACTTGTGTGTAAATATAAAAAAAATATCTTCGGAGGACGCATTTATTTATATATGATAATACACCAATTCTCACGGCTTTTTGTTCTTGTTAAAACAACCTCCATATTAATATTAGTTTTTTTTTTCGTAGTTCTATAATTACCTAAGGTCGGATTTATTTCGATATTTCTTACTCACTCACACACACACACGCACACACACACACACACACGTACTAACACACACACTTATGTATTCATGAATACGCATAGGCGTATACTCATACATATATGCACACAACACTCACACACACACACACATATACATGCGTACTAACACACACACACACACACACACAACACTCACACGCATAAATACGCACGGACAAAAATAAGCACACACGCCTGCATTAATGTACGTGCGATGCATACACACATTACCCAAAATGCATTAGCGCAAAATGAATCTCGCAGCTTCAGCCGGAATTAGAACTCAGATCGCTGATTTCATTTTCCGCTCTGGTAAATCGTTCATCTTTCTGCACCCCTCCCTGATATTTAAGCAGCATATTTCTAAAAGTAAAAACGAATTGATAAAGACAGTCAGCTTGAAGCCTGCTTGTCTCCATAGGTAGTCATTTTAGATTAGCGCAGTAAAAAGCTGGGAGGGTTAGGGTTCTGTGAAAACGAAGATCGTTTTACAATCTTTAAAGCAGAGATCAACTGCTTGCTTCGAAAATCAGGATTTCACTTCCGACTGTTCGGGGCTAGAACATGAAAAACATCAACTACGATTACAGTTCTGTGGCTACTGGATTTACTTTCATTTTGTGATTTCTTTTTTCTTTTTTTAGTCGAATATAACTGGTTTGAGAAAATGACAAAATTGATAAATTTTAACATGTCAATGCGGCTGGAGATATGTCAATCTCAGAGGTTAGGGAATTCAGTCAATTTTTCGTTTCTATTTCCATATTTTCTTTATGTTCCTAAATATTTTGAACATGGTTATATAGCATCAAATATTCCAATCTAATAAAAATAATTTGCAAACCAATTTAACCCATAGATAGTTAAGTTAGGTTTGGTTTTATGGCATATCAACCCTGATAGGTTAATGCTAAATCCTTTTTATTAATATGTATTAGATGTATGTCATGTGTTACAAGCGATTCAGTTAGACATCAGTCATCTGTCTACACAGTTTAATGATCAAACAGTTCTATTTCGAACAATCCAGTTTACCATTAGTCGTTTGTTTTCACACAGTTTAAATATCACACAGTTCTATTTGACCCATAGATAAGATCCGATCAGATGCTACCACTCCGTATCAATGCAGAGGTAATACTAAGTCACCAGAACAGTAAATAAGCCATTCAATGCAGTTTATCGAACAGACAATGCACAAAATGGCAAAGTTGATAGCAAATTTCTTCTAATCGAGATGAACTATAAATAATGAAAAGAAAGAAATCGACTGAAGAAATAACCAAACAGTCATTCATTTTCAATCTTTCTTTTATACTATCAGAAGTTGATTGGGTTTGGTTTCTTTGTTTAATGGCATATCAACCTTCTTGGGTTATTTAATGCGAAAACCATCCTTCTAGAAGAATAGCAGTGATGCTATTCAACTCATAGCTGAGAGGATGAGGGCGTTGGGGTTCATACCTTTCTCAATGGTATTTGTCCGAAATTCGACTGGAATTCGAACTTGCTTAATACGATTTCGCAGTTCATCACTTTAACCACTACAGCACGAGGACCCCCGCCACAATCAGAAGTTGCTAACCAGATAAAGAGAAACAAGTTTGAAGCGAAAATCATTGGTTCTATTGGGATACAATTTCAGGGAGAAACCGACGAGAAAATAAAGAGGCAGACAATTTATGTATATATTTATATAAACCAAACCAATTTATAAAGATCATTGTCATTATATATATATATATATATATATATATATATATATATATATATATATATATATATATATATATACACGTTGTGCCTTCAATAAGTTTCTGGACCATTTTGTACAGGCATTTAAAATTCTTGTAGACTCTTGAAAATTCAGTATGTTATTGCTATACATCTTATGAGATGACTGATCAATTTTTATGATTTCAAGTTAAAATGAACAACTACAGCAGAATTTGGAATATATACTACTAAAGCCTGATTATCACAGCTGGTGAATTTCAAAAATGCAATCTGTACTTTAGAAGAACGATATGCAAGAAAATTCTGTTTTAAACTTGGAAAAAATTTCATGCGATGAATGCTGGATCTACTGCTATGACCCAGAGACCAAGAGACAGAATTCCTAGTGGAAGCATGCTGGCTCTCCCAGACCCAAGAAGGCTAGACAGGGCAAATCCCCCTTCAAACTGGCATGATCTACATGCACTGAAATGAAAATGCTGTTACACTGAAAAAGGATAGGAGCAGACAATATCCGACAAAAACTATAACAGAAGCAGGTTATGTAGACGACCTAGCACTTCTTGCAAATTCACTGGTCTTAACAGAATCCTTACTGTATGGTCTAAAGCAAACAGCAGGAGGCATTGACCTCTATATGAAATCAAATCACACAGGGCATTTTTTTTTAAACAAAAAGGAATCATCTTTACTGTAAGGAGCCAGCTTATAAAATTAGAAACTGTTCACATACCTCAGTAGAAACATATCCTCTACTGAAAGTGATGTTATCATGCGCATTGCAAAAGTAGAGAATGCTGTTGAAAGGCTATTGATCAATTTGATTAAATAAAACGGTATTTTTGAGCCCTAGCTGTGTCCACACTACTAAATGGATGCACCATATGGACAGTGACAAAATGCCTTGAGAAAAAGCTAAAAAAGAAAAACACACAATTACTGCGAGCTGTACTAAACGAATTCTGGAAGCAACTCACAAAAAAAAAAAAAAAAAAAAAAAAAAAAAAACAGCTGCATGGCCATTTGCCTCCGATCTCATTAATCAACCAAGCAAGAGGAACAATGCCTGCTTGATACTGCCAACAAAAAACCAAAAAAAAAACAAAAAAAAAAAAACAAGGATGGACTCTAATGAACTCTTCTTCAGTGTCAAGGTAGTGGTTAACCGACCACGTAAAACTTTTATCAGATCTGTGCAGACAAGATTTCGCCGACAAGAATTGCCAGGAGCGATGATCAATAGGGATGGATAGCAAGAGGGATAGTCAGGGAGTTCTCTGATGATGTGTATGCGTGTGTGCATATAGTAAAAAAAGTGTGAAAAAGAATCAATAAAACAGCAATCTACAATTTAAATAAATTTTATTTCTTTCATTTGAGAGAAAGGTTAATTGAAAAACTCAAAATAAAGTGTCTTTTCTTGAAAGAAAAGATATTAATTAGATGTATCCTTTTATATTTACGTTATAAGAATCGAAAATCATACAATTAATGGAGTAATTCCATCATCTAAATCTAGTTGATATATTTTATGCGAGTAAAAAATCTGTATCAGAGTGTGTCACTCTGTAGGGAAGAAAGTAAATATACAATTGTACAGTCACACATTAAAAATATTACTACATTACGTATATACTAATATTTTCATAGCTTATATATATATATATATATATATATATATATATATATATACACTCACACACACATTTCCGTTGCACATATATATACTTACATTACATGCATACGTTAATACATACTTACATTACATACATACACAGTATATATATATATATATATATATATATACATACACACACACACATACGTGCATTAAATACCATATCTATATATATGTGCTTACATACACATACATACTTACATAACATACGCTTATATGTGTGTTTTTATATATATATATATATATATATATATATATATATATATATATATATATATATATATGTGTGTGTGTGTGTGTGTGTATGTATACTTACATTACATGCATCTATGTATATGCTTACATTAAACGTGTATATATATATATATATATATATATATATATATACACACTCACATAACATCCACTTATATATAACTAAGGTATAAGTATATTTTATATATATAAATATATATTTACCGGTATACATATTCATCTATATATACATGCAAATATACATACTACAGACATATACATACATATACACACACCCATTACATACATATATATATATATATATATATACACACACACACACACACACACTACATCTATATATGAACATTATATACATACACACACAGTTTGTACAAGTACATATTACACGAGACGTCTGTCTATGCACACACACAATTATATATATATATATATATATATATATATATATATATATATATATACACACCAATCCCTCTGCATCATCAGATTTTTAAGACGTCATTTTTTAAGCCACCTCTAACATGTCTAAATTTTTAGCTTTCCTTCCCCTTAACTGGATTTCGTGTCAGGTCAAATGAGCCTCTTTCTACCTCAATAAATGCATAACTGGAAAGAGAATAATCCTAAGTGTCTCATCAAGGATTTCAAATCGTGTCAACTTGTCCCACTGATAGTCACTACAAAAATGCGTATATACGTCATTCATATTTGGAGGGATCCTTTTACTTTGCCCATGTGTTTTTTTTTTTAAATAACAGATTGCTATGTCTTAATTCATTGAACAGATTTGAGGCCTCAATTTTATTCAGCTGACGCCGCTTTCATAATTCATTGAACATTTTTATTTGTGACAAGTTCAATTTGATGATTTATGTTTTTGGGGGTTTATGGCTTATCAACATTTGTGGGTTATTTAATGCCAAATCCATTTTTATACCAATAAGCAGTTATATTTTAAAAAATCATTTTAGCAAAAGTACACAGTCTAATTATCAAAAACTTTTCTATTTCAAGCTTTTCAGTTGAGTTAAACAGCTGTAATTCAAACAATTCAGTTTGGTATAAATAAAGTTTTTGTTTACATAGTTAAATGTCAAAACAGATAATTTTCAAACAATTCAGTGTAGATTAAGAACAGTTTCAATGTCGAAACAGCTCTATTTCAAACAATTCAGTTCAGTATAATTTTGTTTACACATAGTTAGGTTTGGTTTTATGACATATCAACCATTGTAGGTTATTTAATTCCAAATCTATTTTTATACAAATGAACAGTTATATTTTCAACAATTGAGTTTAGCATGAGTAGAGTTTTTTTGTTTACACTCGGTTAAATATCGAAACAGTTCTTTTTCAAACAACTCACTTTAGAATTTAAAAATAGTTCAATTTCGAACCTTTCAGTTTGGCCTAAGTCCGTGATTTAAATGCCAAAACAGTTCTATTTTAAACAGTTTAGCACAAATACGCAGTTTAAATGCAAAAACATTCCCATCTTAACCAACGCTGTTTAGTTCTATTTGTCCCATAGATAGAGTTCTACTAGGTGTTACAACTCCGCGGCAGAGTGGATCTGAGAGCAATGGAATAGAAGGGGTACTCCACATTCCTCAAAGCTCCAGCATAACTGGAACCTCACCATCAGATTGTTTTGTGTCATATCCAGAACAGTCGTTGGGTGGGTGGGGGTCTTACACCTCTGCAGAAAAGCAGTCGGTGTATTCTACAGCCCCAGCTGACTCGGCCACAAGATACTTGTAGGAGGTGTGTGTGTATGTGTGTGTGGGGGGGTTACCTGCTCTGCAGAGAAGCAGTCGGTGTATTTTACAGCCACAGCCGACTGGCCAAGGTAAATCATGATCGAATTCATGCTTTGATATGAAAGCTATTCTATATTTATCATGGATTATTTTTTATTGTTCATCTTTTTGTTGTTAAGTAATGATTACAATTAAGTATATCGACAATACCATTGCTTTTTATATATATATTTGTATATAAATACACTGAAAAGTGAAAAAGAAAAACTGAACGTATATTCTTACAGGCGTGCATAGATCGCAACAATTTTTTGAATTGAGGTTCGATCTTAGAATCTTAACAGATATCATAGTTGAATGTAATCGGGTGAAAAAAAAAATAGATGAGATATTTTTTCTTCGCTGCTGTAGGTTCATGTTTGCTTTAAAAAAAACAAAAAAAAAAAAACTAAGAAAAACATTGACAGAATCAAAAAGCAGTCCCTCTGTCATATTTTGTGGAAGATATCTAAAATGAATTTTCTGCCTAAATGCACACATACACTCCCTTAATACATTATATATATATATATATATATATATATATATATATATATATATATATACACACACCATGTACATATATTTACACATATACACACCATGTAAATATATTTACACATACACAATCACACACTATATATATATATATATATATATATATATACACACACATACCATATATATACAGATACACCATAAACATATACACACACATACCATATATATATATATATATATATATATATATACACACAGACACACACATACCATATATATATACAAACAGACACAGACACACGCATACCATATATATATATATAAAATCACACACTTTACGTTTGTGCGTGTGTGTAATCTCCTAAGGCATATAGTTTTAGAGAGAAAGAGTGCTTGAGACAAATAAACAGTGATCCAAGTACGTAATAAAGAACACACACGCATATATGTATGTGTGTTTGACTTTGTATGAAGGGCATTTTTGCATTCCAACGAAAGCAAACATCCCTTTGAGATAATGAAAAGAATTTACAATCTTTTCAGTGTTTTTATAGCTAATTACATTTAATTAATATTAACAATATGCCAAATAAAACTTTTTTGTTGCTAAAATGTTTTGAAATTTAAATGTCTTTATTCTAAAATATATTTTGGCATCCTCCCTTCGCTGACAGGAATATAATCATAAATGATGTATTTCAGTTTTTTTACAACAACAATGATAACAAACACATGAGAGAAATAGAGTCAAGTCAAGAAAACTTCAAACAACGGGGGAAAAAAACTACATCGACCGCAAAAAACAAATGGATAAATAAATAAGTAAATAAATGAATAAAATTGAAAAATAAAAAATAGAAATAAAAAATAAAATAAAATAAAATAAACAACCAATAACAAACCGTACTATTAAATCCCTTTGAAACAGGCACGGTCTTATGCTCAGTCGGTAAACACATTGATAGGTATGAAAAACGGGGTCTTTGGTTGTTTTTTTTTTTCTTTTTTAAAACTTTTTTCTTTAATTGAAACAAACTGATGTCCAAGTTATCTTAAACCTTGATGGAGGGGAGAAAAATCAATCATTCTTTGTAAATATTCCAACACGTAAAATCCCTTGTTAAACAAGAAAGAAAAAGACAACCTCACCCCTCAAGATTAAAAAAAAAATACATACATTAAAAACATACAAAACTACAAAATAATGAAAAGATTGTGCCTTCACGGACGAATCTCTTTAGAGCTAAATACAACGGCTCCAGAGAGAAAACACTTAATTTGAGAGCCAACCCAGTTACTATTGCTACTACCACTTTGGCTCCAAACTGTTAGTGCTACCTTTACGAATATTGTTTGTGACGGGTTTCATCTCAGCGCGACAATCAGGACTGATGCTGCTGCTATCGATATTTACCTCATATTCCACCAATAACTCGTTTAGCAGCTACATCCATTGATTAGTGGATCCAGTTTCTCTCTTGAGCAGGGATTATTAACCTTTTTTTTATTTTTTTAAAAATCTATTGACCTCAGTAGGCTGGGGCCAGTCATTGGCAATTTGAAAGTTTGTTATCGTAACAGGATATGTTAATGTTGCAAGTTTGTTATCGTAATAGAACATGTTAATCTTGCATTTTGGGGTTGATACATATTTAAAAAAAAAAAAAAAAAAAAAAAAACATTTTCTATCATTTTTTTTTTGTTGAAAAATTAAGCTTTTTGAAGTTGACAGTTTTATTGATAAATTAATTGTAAAATTTATGCAATGAAATTTACTATTAAAATTGAGGTGAAATCGAGCTCAGGTTTATGCGAACTTAGATCAATATATTCCTATAATTTCCAGAAACGTTCTGATGTTTGAGATTGAAAGTTTTAGCAATATATTTTTATGACTATTTCATTATAATTTTATCTTTTATAATCAGATTTCAAGGTAGCACCCTTTAAAAATGCCTATTTTGCGGGTTAAAAAAAACACAAAGTATCTTAAATATTTTCTGTATATCTGAAAATATAAAACGCTGATAACAAACACTATACTCATACATATATTCTTAAAAAAAAAATAAAAATAAAAAAAAAACCTTCATGCTATCTCTTTAAAATAATTTTATTCAGTTGTCTCGGCTATTAGGAAAACATTTATCTTATCATATTTACCAACCCCTCCGCTCGGGCAGGATATGACACAAGGTCAATTTTTAAGTGGAGTTTAATAGGTTTGAATTCAGAGTTTTCCTTCTCCTAGACTAGTTGCCTTACCAAGGCTGAAGAATCCAGTCTGTCCTACTATTTACCCATAGCTGGAGGGAGAATAATTGGATTCATACCTTTCCCAAGTGCTATGTGAAATGCAATCAGTCTCGTCCAGGGTTTGAACTCGTGTCGCCGTGTCCATTTCCTACGACGATAACCATTACACCACGGGCACCTCTTTTTTTTTTTACGAAGCTCTTTGCTTCGATGTGGCGCAAGGCCGAATGAATGGGGCACCCAATGAGACTCGAACTCACTCGTGTAGGTTTGCTGGTCAAGGTTGCTAACCATTACACCACCAAAACATTTATAATCAAAATTTAATTAAATTGCAAAGATTTTGCTGCCCTAGTTCATTTCCAGAATAAATATCAGATACACAGCAAGTATAATTCTGTTGTTAAAAGAACAGATTCCAAGTAAAATTGTGGGTATTCATTTTATTTTTTTGCGGGGCGGAGATTGCCACGTATTGTTATTATTCTAAAGTTTAGTTTTAGATATAATTTATCATATCTTTGCGTTATTACGTGTGTCACTAATGGCCCGGTTTGATTTGATTGATTTCTTTGTTTAATGGCATATCAACCTTTGTAGGTTATTTAATGCCAAAGCCATTCTCCTAGAAGAACAGTAGCGGTACTATTTAACCCGTAGCTGGGAGGATAAGGAGGTTCATACCTTTCTCAAGGGTATTTGCCCGAAAGTGAACATAAAAGCGCCACTGGAGTACGAACTCGCGTATTACGATTACGCAGTCCATCGCTTTAACCATTACACCACGAGGACACCCTAGTCAATGGTCCGGGAGATCTGTGTTCAATCCCAGGTCGCGTACATACCAAAAGATTTTTAAAATGGTACTTGGTACCTCCTTGCTTAACAGTCAGCAATATAAGTTACGTATCAAGGGTAAAGTGGAGAAATCCAGGGAAAGGAGTAGGACCCTCCCCTACACTTCAGTGTAGTAGCTATTGAAAAGGGAGCCTTCTGGTCGCCCTTGACTACGGTCGCCAACTTTACTTTACTTACGTGTGTGTCAAAAGTCTAGTAAATGTTAAAAAGGTATTCCTGATGTCACTCAGATCCATAAATATGTCATCTAATGGTTTATCATATGCATTGTCCGATCCAAATGTGCACGAAACGGCCCAATTAGACCACTGTGAGGATCGCTTAGTTTCTTATTTTACTCTAAGGGATCCCCATAGCCGTTATAGATTTTAGAAATATTTTATTATTGAATATTTGAAATTGTATAAAAATATTTTGTGCATAGTAGAAGTATAATTCATGATACATTAACAAAAAGATTCTAAGGAAAATGACTGGTCGCTAGTAAAATAAAGCGCGAATATATAGGGACATATTTATAGAGTATGTCAATACACATGGGACCCATCTCACTGGTAATAACTCGACTAATGTTTTGTCCTTTTTTTTTTTGTTTGAGATTTGAAAATAGTAGGCTATAACAACTATTAATCCTCGATTACAATGTTTGGGACAAGAGAGGAAAAATATTTTGCGTCACTACTTTTCTGGTGATGGTTAGCAAGCTCGACTAGCAAACCTACACGAGTGAGTTCGAGTCTCATTGGGTGCCCCTTTCATATGGCCTTGTGCCACATCTAAGCAAAAAGCTTAGTAAATTACCACTACTTTTCTGGTGACAAAATCATTCAAAACTGTCCAAAAATAGATGCAACTATGTTAATGATTTATTACTGAGACAAGAAACTCAAAAAAGATTGCATATCCAGAAAGTTGATATAATGACAATTAAATAAAAATACTGATTTGTTGTCTCTAGCTTATAGGAGCGCATTTTTACAGGACATTTTCCAAATGACCACCATTGCGCTTTTCTCAGTAAGAAATCATTATTATAATAATGGGTTGCATCTGTTTTGAGACAGTGTGCATCTAAGAAAAGAGATATTAATTTAGTGATACTTTATTCAATGGGAGCCTCTTGGTTGATGCTGATCTGCTAGTTTTCTAATATTATCAATGTTAATTCAAAACCATTTCTTTGCGCCATGTCTAGTCGTTTACGAGCTTTTTATTTCAAGTTAGAGACGTGGCTGAAATCAGATTCAACAAACTAAGTGAAAGCAAAGACATACAACTAAGAATTTGTCTCAAGAAAAATGTTTTCATTGACCAATAAAATACTATCGCAAACACCAAATTTTGCAGTATTTTATGATTTATTGATTTTAACGACATTTCGACCCGTCTCAGCTTATTGTTTGTCTCGAGGGTTGGAAATCACTTCCATTCTATGTTTGCGCACCTCGGTTGGTGTTATAGTTAGCAAGTTAGAATAGCAAACCTTCACGATAGAACTCAATTCTTATTCGGTTCCCCATTCATGCAGCCTTATGCTATATCTAAGCAAAAGCTAAGTAAATTACTTTCGTTCTAAGTTTATATCTACCATTATTGAAAAGTTGTTTCTCAACTATTTCTTGTACTTATTAATATATCGAGTATACCTATCAAATGCAAATAATTAGGATATAATCCCAGTTCTTTTCTGTCTTTCAAAAATTATTTATTTTTTATTAAATAATAGTCATTCATTTGCACACAGTTCTATGATTTCAAGTTACTAATAATAATTCTTAATAAACACATATTGCTTACTACAAATAGTTTTCAGTTTTATGGCATCAAATATTCCATTGGCCTTGTGGGTAGAGTGTTTACCAATGGTCCGGGAGACCTGGGTTTAATCCCAGGTCGCGTCACACCAAAAATCTTTAAAAATCCTACTTGATACTTCCTTGCTTAACACTCAGCAACATAGGGTACGTATCAAGGGTAAAGTGGAGCAATCCAGAGAAAGGAGTAGCGCCCTTTACAACACCTCGGTGTAGTAGCTATTGAAAAGAGAGCCTTCTGGTCGCCCTCGACTACGGTCACCAACTTTATACATTTAAATTAGTCATAGAGAGGACCCTTACAGGTACTACCACTCTGGGGCTGAGTGGGCTTGGGCGTAATATCAATGAAGGGGTTACTGCATACTCCTCAGATCTTCAGAATTTGAACCTTTCCGTTAGATGTTGTAAAGTGTTACGCCCAGGACAATCCATTTTGTGTGTGTGTCTTTACTTTCTACATCTGGTACAGTCAGTCCTCACAACACCACACTGAATGGTCTCTTTTGCCTTGATGACAGAACCGGTCTTGGAGAGGAAAACACTGAATTTAAAACCTAACAAGAGTACTGAAAATTGGGGAACAGAATCGATTATTCCCCATGTCGGAAAGGTTCAGGTGCGAATTAACCTTCGGTTTGGCACAAGATCCGAATTATGGAGATGCCAATCGCTAAGAGTAGTCTTCTTGTTTAGTTTGTGAGGTATCACAACAAGGGAATTGTCTTTTTAGCTTATTTTAGGTTGTGTCTCATTTTATTCTATAGGTTGTAGTCGGAGTTTGAATAAGTCAACGAATCGTAACATTTTAGGCACAAAGCTATTTTTACTTAAATGATTTTGCCAGGCAAAACTTCATATTCATCCTTTGTCTACATTTATTCTCCCTATTCGCCGAAGTTTTGTTTTAAGATCTATTTTAGATTTTCATTACATTATATATATATCATCATCATCATGTCGCGCTGGTAACAGGGATATCCCTGACCCTCTCTCGCCACTCCTTCCTATCGTTCATCGCCCTAGGCAGGTCTTCAGGACAACATCCCGTATCCTCACATAGCTGCTGAATGTATGTTCGTGCCGGTCGTCCTGCTTTTGCACGGCCATGTGTGGGGGTCCATAAGAGTACATCTCTTGTGAGTTCGTCCCTGCTTCTCCAGCAGTGTCCTGCATGTCTGGTTCGTCTAACTTGAATAGTTTTCGTGATAGGAGGCAGGTGGCCGTACAGTTGGTGTCTTGTGGGGTGTTGCCGCCAGGAATTCTTCAAGATTGCACGCAGCATTCTTGTGTAATTGCCGTCTAGCTTCCTCTCCAGCCGTTTTGTTAGCGTCCATGTAGTGCAGCCATATAGCAGTATCGATGTGACCGCTGCTTGGAAGAAACTGCGTTTCATTTTATCGGTTAGGTCTGATTTCCATATAATCGATAGCCTATTGATAGCTGTCCATGCTTTCGTTAGCCTCGTTTCGATGTCCTTTTCGGTTGATTCGACACTGCTTCCTAGGTAAGTGAATTTGTCTACTAGTTTAAGAGGGGTTCCTTCTAGAGTGGAGATGTCCCCCGTTTGATTATAGCACATATATTCCGTTTTGTGTGCGGCTGCTCGATCCAAACTATGCAGTAGTGTTTCGGCTTAGTCGGGTATATTTGCCAGTATCGCTATGTCATCGGCGTAGTCGGCGTCGGTAATTGTTGTTGCGGGGTACCTTCTGCTTCTTTTCTTCGTCAGCTCGAAGCCATTCTCTCTGATTTTGTCAATCAATGTTCTAAGTACGTAGTCTAGACAAATGATAAAGAGGTACGGAGCCAGCGTGTCCCCTTGTAAAACTCCTGCTACAATGTCGAAGTATTCTGTGTCTCCATCTGGTGATCGTACTTTTACTTTGGTGTTTCTATAGAGAATCGTTATTGTTGTTACGGTTTCTTTAGGTATGCCGTACGCTAGTAGGATTTGTTCCATCTTTTCTCTGTGAATGGAATCGAAGGCCTTGGTAAAGTCGACAAATAGTAATGTCGCTTGAAGGTTCTTTGCCCGTACACCTTCAAGGATTCTACGGATGGTTAATATTTGTGAGGTCGTGGATCTATTTCTTCGGAAGCCATTTTGGTTTTTCCTAAGTATGTTGTCGATTTTGGGTTCTATGCAGTTTCGTAGTAGGGCATTGTAGATTTTGGCTGCTATGGATGTAAGTGTTATGCCTCGGTAGTTTTTGGCTAATCCGAGGTCCCCCTTTTTAGGGAAGGGGAGTATGCATCCCTTCATCCAGGGAAATAGTTATATTCATATTTTCCCAAAGGGTGCGAGCGCTAAACGAAATGCATACACTCTCGTTCAGAATTTGAACACTGGTTGTCGTGGGCATTTCCAGCGACGGTACCCATTACACCATGAGCACCTCCACATAGAGTTATGTACTGGAATAAAAGTTACGTTGTGGATTTAAGATTCGTTCTTATTCTTGATCTTAACACCTCAACGTACTTTTTTTACTTTCCTTGTTTAGTCGAGTACCCTAGGAGCTAAGAACAATACTGCAACTGAAGTATATCTCAATTGGTTTTCACGCCACGACTAACATGTGGATTATTTTGGAAATTTAGTGACACGTCTGTCACATCATCAATAATATATCACTCTAGTTTTCTAAATTTTTAACTTAATGTATAACTTCATTTTTTAATCAAATTTTCAGTTTCTTTGGTTGTCTCATAGGATTATTCCCTGCGCTCCTATATCGATCGGGACTACTGTTACCTTTGGTTATGTTTTATGAAATATCGACCATTGGCGGTTATTTAAGGACAAATACTCTTTATACATATTACGATGATAAACGCATAAATGTTAGATAACATCTTTAAACGAGCCAGGGGTCTTTTGTTTATATAGGTCAAAGGTTATATATGATTTGTAAATCAATAGTTTGTATGTAATATTCTTTTAAAATGAGCCAGAGCTAATTTGTTTGTACACAATTATTACTATTGTTTTCACATAGTTAAATGGTTCCAAATATTCTAACATGAATGCTTGTATTTAGAATTAATCATTTGTTTGCACCCTCTTAAATGGTTTCAGATATTGCTATCTAACATAAATAGTTTTATTTTCACACAGTTAAATCGTTTCAAGCGTCACTATCTTACTCTGAGAATTCAATTTAAACACACAATTAAAGAGTTCCAAGTATTGCTAATCAACACTAATACTTCTATTCAAAATTACTCATGTTTTAGTACACGGTTAAATTCTTCAAAGTATTTCTATGTATTAGTAAGAATTCACTTAAATATCAGTCATTTGTCTACACAGTTAAAAGGTCAAGCAATTCTATTTCTAACAAATGTTTAACGCAAGTCATTTGTTTGCAAGCAGTTTAAAAGTTAAACAGTTCTATTGGACCCATAGATTGGATACAATCAAGTGCTACCACTCCAGGCAAGAGCTGACCTGGAAGCAATGGCAGTGAAGCGGTATTCTATATTCCGTATAGCTCTAGGGCTGGAGCCTCACCATCAGATCCAGTTTAATGTCATAACTAGGACATTCATTGTAGGAATTTATCCTCTCTGCAGAGATGCAGTTGTGGTGACATCTTCTTCTAATGGGCTGTGCTGTTACCTTCATACACCATAGAGTTTTTGGTTCTCTCTTGTAGGCTATGAGATGACAAAAATAAAATAATTACACAATTAGCGAATGCTAGAAACTGGCTTAAAATGAATACTAAACAAGGCGGAATTCAGTGGGAAAGTTGATCCACAGAGAATTGTGCAAGAGATAAAATTTGACCACAGTGACAAATGGTATATATAAAAAAAAGAATTTTCCTAGAAAATGAGACACAAACATTTCTGGGACTTGGACTGGTTTGATTTGGTTTGGTTTTATGATATTGTAGGTTATTTCATACCATGGCCTGATAAGTTATTAAATAAGAGAAGTGAATTAATAGCTAGATGTAGACATAAGACTAAATTTAAACTATAGACAAACATTTAAAAACATAGAAATAAATAGTGAAACCAGAAAAAAATGTATCTAATATACACACTAGGAAAAAAATAGGTAGCTAAATAAATGGTATCGAAATTAATATAAGCATTAATATTTCTCTTAAAAGTTAATTATCGAACTTAACATGAAAAGAAAATAAATTAAACAAATAAATAAAAAAGTTAAATTACCGTAATTATAACTGACGGAAAAAATTTGAAAATAAAATAAATAGGTAAATAAAAAAAAACGGAAATTCAATAAAACGAGGAGGTAACTCCTTAATCTCTTCCCCCTCCCCTCCACCCCACGTGTCTATTCTGTTTTATCTATCCATTGGATCTGAAGAAGTCCTATTATATTTTTCTTCGTGTTTTTGGTTTACACCAGAAACTGAAAAACAGGATGGAAATAAATTTATAAATTTCTTAAAGAAAAAAGATACATATGATTTTTAAACTCATTTAATTGACAACATTCTAAAAATGGACGTGAGCTCTTTTTTTTTTGCGCACTGTTAAATGCTTTCAAGTATTTCTATATTACAGTCACAGTGTAACATCAGTCATTTGCTAATACACATAGTTTGCTCTATTTGATCCAAAGATAGGACTTTATCAGGTGCTACCGTTCTATGTCAGAGTGGACGTGGGAGCAATAGGAATGAAGGGGTACTCTACATTCCTCAAACTTCAATGGCTGGAGCCACGACATCATATGGTTTAATGTCATAACAGGACACTTATTGGAGAGGTCTTACACCTGTACAGAGATCCAGTAAGCGTTATCTATGCCCCAGCCGACTAGACGGCAAGACTTTGAGATACAAATCAATCAGCCAATTCCGGCCAGAAGAACAGATAAGGATTAATTAGCTAGAAAAACGGACTGGTGGCGTGTGCGGGTCTCTTTCTCTCTCTCTCTCTCTATATATATATATATATATATATATATATATATATATATATATACACTCTCCTACTCCGTAAGTTTGAGTTCTCTGGCGAAGAATTAATCGTATTGCCATTAGTGTTTATTGCAAGCCTCTTCATATATGAATTGAGGTCTCGGTAGCCGTTGAACGGATGTATGTAAACAATAGCAATTGTGATTCATAACCGTTTAAAATTTACTTCGCAGCTAATGGCTCCTCGTGGCTGAAGGGTTAGAGGCCCTGGCTTGGCGTTTGAGTCAACCGGGTTTCGATCCCAGCTACGGGAAGCTAATGTCAAGCCACACTGGTGAGTTCTGATAGAACGAAGAAGATATCTCTGCGGATGACCATATATATATATATATATATATATATATATATATATATATATATATATACACACACCCGCTTTGTCTCAACTTGGTATTAAGCTGCTACGAAGGAATTCCTGTCACCACAATGATCACCAAATTAAAACAAAATGCAATTTGGAAACCTAATGTTTAAAAATAGCTTAATGATATATTTGTACGCTTGGTAAATAGTAAATATTAAAAATCAATTTATTTTTGATGATATCTGACAATTCCATGAACCCGAAGCCACCGTCTTCCGTACGCCACGCTGCTGCAACCAGTAGTTAATAAATGACAAGAACAAATAAAGCCTCCTTTGAATACTAATAATTGTCCTATTACTTTAGTGCAGACACTGGGTGCCGTCTTGAGGATTTATTAACTGTAATGACCAACAGAAACGGAGAGAGAGAGAAAGATAATTAAAGGAATACGTGCTGCCGGTACGACGAGATGGTGATCCTAAACTTTAATACAAGCTACTCTATATTCTTTATTTTGAATAATGATCATCTTACAACCTGTACGTAATATGTCTAAGTAATCCAAATTCGAAATAATACAGCATTATGTTTTAAAGAAACGAATACTCATCATCTGACCCGAACGGGCAGAGGGTAAGAGAAAGTCAAGACAATGATTTCAAAAGGAGTGACTCCCCACTCACAAAGGATTTAATAGAAAGAATAAGAAATTGGGAAAAAGATTGGTGTCGGATAGAAATGTCAGTACGACAAATGGCCAAAGACCAGATTTCAACAAAAGGGAGGGGGGAAGAAAACGTGGGCTGGAGATAAAGAAGGAAAAAGAAAGAAAAATTCAACAGACCTAAAAGACGTGCATCCATAGACATTATTGACGCAATTGAATTTAACGATCTGTATTCACATCGAAAGAGAAGAAATGTGGCCAAAGACGGGACAGTAGATTAAGCTGTATGTAAGGGAGCGGGAGAAGGTCAAAGAATCCCGACCACGACACTCACATATCGATACTAGAAGCAATTAAATGTCCGATTAAGAGACTTTTAGGTATGTCTCTTAGCGACCTATATATATATATATATATAGTTTGTGTGTGTATGGATATGTCAGTACAATATGCTTGAAAATATGTGTTTATACATGTATTAGTATGTTCAAGTCTGGATATGCGAGAGAGAGAGAGAGAGAGAGAGTCTGTGAGTGAGTGAGTGAGATAGAGAGATCTAAGTTAGTGTATGCATTTACTCATCCCCTCCAATACAGGCAGGATTCGGTATAAAAACAATTTTTCTTCTCCTTGACTGGTTGCCGTACCGAACCCAGTTAGCCTTATTTCTCATTGCTATGTGAAGAAGATGGTTCATGGGTTTTCCGAACGCATTATCGCTAAATGTAACAAAAGCAGTTCAGCCAGGAATCGAACGCAGATCACCGGATCCATTTCCGACGACGATAACAATCACACCAAGCACTAATGTAAATTAGTGAATATGCATAAAATCATCGTGGGATACATTTTGATTGAAAACGCCTTCCTAAGTGTAATGGTTAACATCGTAAGAAATGGAACCAGTGACCAGAGTTACATTTAACGCTATTGCCATTGGGAAGGGTATGAATCTGTCTGTCCTCCCCCAGCTATAGGTAAATAATATGACAGACTGTATTATTTAATCATAGTTTGGCAACCAGTCTAGGAGAAGGAAAATTCTGAATTCAAACCAGCTTTACTCCATTTAAAAACTGACCTTGTGCCACATCCTCTCCATTTTAGAGTTATTGGGTGAATAAAAAGAATTATATAACAAATGTACGAAAAAATTAGTTCGGTTTGCTTTTATGGCATATCAACTATTGTTGGTTATTTAATGCTAAATCCTCTTTATACATTTATATTAAATGTATAGGATTTGGTTTGGTGTAGTTTTCTGGTATATCAACCGTTGTAGGTTATTCATTGCCAAATCCTCTTTATACATTTATATTAAATATATAAGATTTGGTTTTGCGTAGTTTGGTTTTATGACATATCAACCATGGTAGGTTATTTAATGCCAAATCCTGTTTTTATCTACATATTGAATTTATGATTTTGAAACACATTTTGTTGATAAATTTTTAAACGAGCCGGCGCTAATTTCTTTTGCACACAATTAGATGGTTTCAAGTATTGCTATCTAATACGAATAATTCTATTCAATGTTAATCATTTGTTTGCTCACTGAAACGGTTACAAACTTGATATTTAACACTAAGTATTGTCTTCTACATTACTAATTTGTTTGCACACAGTTAAATGGTTCTAATTATTGCTATGTATAACTAACAATTCAATTAAACACCAGCTGTTTATTCATACACAGTTAAATGATCAAACAGTTCTATTTCAAACAATTCAATTTTGCCTAAGTGTTATAAAATAGCCGAGGGATTTCGGTTCATGCCTTTGAGTTTGGTTAGGCTGAGAACCTTTCGGCTCAGCACATGGGTTGGTTGGGTGTAACATTGAAGCAGGCAGATGGAGGTGTCACTCAGATGTCATAATAGTCCGAGACGATACTGGGTGACAGGGTGCGGGTGACGTCACGCACCGGAAGCGCTCGGAGGTTGTGTGAGAATTTGAAGAGAGAAAGAGTCGGATACTAGACGCCAAACGAAAAGGATTGACTTTTGGAGCTCGCAGGCGCGAGGCGAACGTGCGCCCTATGGGGGGTCGCTCGAGTTAGGGGCCAAATGAATAAGACAGCATAGAAGATTGTGTCTCTCCTCCTTACGTCGAAACCTTTAACTCGAAGTTAATAAAAAGGTTTCGTACCTGAACAAGAAGTCGTTACGTGTTTTCGAATTCCGTGAGTCATATGTTCTATCGTAATCAACATTCGATGTCCATTTCGCACATGGCCATATTCGTGTATATAGCTATGTGACATAAGTCATTTGCTGGTTCTCAGTTTAAAAGTCAAACAGTTTTATTTGACCCATAGATAGGACTTTATCAGGTGATACTACTCCAGGTGTAACATATTGACCTTCAACCCAGCCGTCAATCGTGAAACAGGTGCATCCGGTCGAAGATATCAAGATATAACCTTGACATGTGGACGGGTTGAATTCGGTGCAGAGGCGACGCCCACAAGAAGCAGGTGGATGTCAAACAATTATATAACCCGGTGCCGCAGACAGTTCGAGTTAGTTGCAGTTTGAGGCAGTGAGAATCAGCTCCCAGCAGAGAGATTGGGCCCTCAGGACCCCCAGTTGAGCAGCCCAGCAGAATGAGAAAGAAGTTCTGCTATAGTCAGAGGAACTTGGAGTCAATATGTTGCAATTTCTTCGGTCTCCAACTCACCTCTCACACACAACCTTTTCGCAACCCTTTCGAATAAAGTATGAGAGGTATATTTTTCTAAAGAAGTGTGTTCGTTCGTCATTATTGTTGATTATATTTCCGCATATATATGTATACGTATAGTTGTATCACGGCTATACAACACAGGCCAGAGTCGAGCTGGGAGGTATAGCATTGAAGGGACACTCTGTATTTTGTTCCAGTCCATGTGGTGCATCTATACCGTACTATTGACGTGGCCATAACTGGGAAGAAATTCTGTTTTATTTTACGAGAGATCACATTTCCATATGGTTGATAAGTTGCCAATAACAGTCCACGCCTTCTCTATGCGTGTTTTAACACTGCTTTAAGTAAATGAGATATTGCTGTCGAGGTGCGTGAACTGGTTTACTAATTTCGGAGGCTTAAAACACATGAACTATTATTTGCATTCACGTAGAGACCAATGTCTCTTTCAGCTTGCTCCAGGCTTTTATAATTCGTAGCTCACTACAAATGAGTAAGGGATTTCTTATTTAAGAATCAAAATAAGTGTCAAAAACTAAACGCTTTAATTTTTTAAAAAATCTAATTTTCTCTTAACTTGCACGAGACTGTCTATAGAAAGCCAAAAAAGAACATATTTTCACACTACTGGGGATGTGAACTTTCACCAAACATCTGTCAATCACGTCTGTGAGAATGCTTGGGGAAAGCCATTGTATAATACGGTGCACTTTAAACAACGTTGCCAGATTAAAATATTCACTCTTAATTAAGTATCTTTACAGTAAATCCGTTGTTTCAGCGAAAATACTTGATAATTCTATTCAAGTCAATGAGAATGATAAAATTCTTTTATTTAACGAAGGAATCATTTTCATGTCTTTCTCAAGCCAAGAATTCATTACAACGTTTTATCTCGAGTGACAACAGTTAGCTTAGAATTTTAGTTAGAATTTTCTGTATATAAACAATTATTTAAAAACAGATGAATTACCCGTTTTCGGTGGGTAAGGAATTTAGATGGTATCGAAAACTGTTATAATAGAACTAAAATGATTTTGTATTTATGTTCGGCGAGAAAGGATTGTTCAAGTTAAGTGGATCTTTAAATATCATAATTATGTTCTCTTTAAGACTAACTTGAATCAAAAACACTAAATCATTTTCAAGTCATTCCATGAAAACGCTGCTTGGACAAAAAATACAAGTAATATATTTCATATTTGCTTGAGGAGCTTTTGTGGAGCTGAAACTTATGAAATTTTCTTTCAGTAAAAAATTGCATTTTAATTCAATAAAGAAAATAGTGGACTTGTAATTAGAATAGTAAAAAGGTAAAGTAACCAAAAGGATTTGATAAAAAACATTTAAGAACCATTGCTTAAATTTACTAGTAACGTCTACTTTGAAAACTTCATTTTCTCGACGTTACTTTCGATTTGAATAACAATTGTATATTATATATATATATATATATATATATATATATATATATATATATATATATATATATATATAACCATTGCTGCTATATAGAAAACTAAGTAATCTATTTGTATATGTTAGCATTGCATTAGATCCCACATCTATCATTACAGAACATATTCACAAGTCGACGCTGCACGGGTAGCCACTAATTCCAGCAACGCATATGTTTTTAATAAATCTCAAATGAAATATGAATGACCTCTAAAATATAACGTTATATTTAACAAACTGGTTTATATTCAAAATAGCAACGATAAAAGCATAAGAAATAGAAACGTCATATCGTTTAACCCCCATCCTACAGAAAAAAAACAACAGTTAAAGCAAATATAGAAGGAAATATTTCTTCAGTTACCGTATTTGACAGAATATAAGGTGCCCTTTTTTTTTACTAAATCTTTTAAAATTTCCCTGCGTATTATATGCCATATGTACGAGGTGGATACGATAAGTTTCCAGCCTTTTTTCGTATGGGCATTTTTAATGATAGTACACATATGAAACTCTAGTCCCCTTCGAAGCAATCTCCTCCGGCTGCAATGCCCTTGTTGTACCGTTACAACAACTTCTGGAAGTCCCCATAGAAGTCCTCTTGTGTGAGCGTGTCAATGTCCTTCATCATAGCCTCTTTCATCTCCTCAATTGTCTCATAACGACAGCCTCTGAGCTTACAGAATAAGCAAAAATCACAGGGACCAAGGTCTGGACTATAGGGAGGCTGAGGAACTTTCTTGATGCCCATCTTGGTCAAATAGTCTGTGACAAGGATGGAGTTGTGCACTGGTGTATTGTCCTGGTGGAAATGCCACAGACCCAAATTTGAAGAGTGCTGTCCTCTTCCGACGGAATCTCTTCCTGAACTCCCTTAAAACCTCAACATAGTAACCCTAACCCTAATCCTTTGTCCAATCAACTCTGGTGTATGGACTTCCTTACTCCTCCCACACCTCTCATCATCCCTCACAAACTCCCTGCCCTCCTTGAATCTCTTATGCCACTCAAAAACTGATGCTCATTTCCTGCAAGATGCTCCAAAAGCAGTCTGAAGCATTCCATACGTTTCTGTGGCATTTTTTCCAAGTTTAAAACAGAATTTTATTGCATATCGTTCTTCTAAAGTGTCCTCACGTCCATATTGCATTTTTGAAATTCACCAGCTGTGACAATCAGGCTTTAGTAGGGTGTATTGAAATTGCTGCTGGTACTGTTCATTTGAACCGGAAATCATAAAAATTGGTCAGTCATCTCATAAGATGTATAGCAATAACATACTGAATTATCAAGAGTCAACGACAATTTTAAATGTCCATACGAAAAAGTCTGGAAAGTTATCGTATGCACCTCGTAGGTATAAAATTCTCGAGAGTCGGCCGAAATGAACTGCCAGACAACTCTTATTAGCTTAGAGACTTTAGAGTAACTTTCATATACCTATTATCATTTAAAAGTGTTATCAATGATAATATTCAGCATATTTCATCACATTTAATATTAGCACTGTTTTCTTCTTGATTTCCACTACAGAAATTAAGGTGAGTTTTATATGCTGTAAAATACGGTAATAAAACGCTTTGAATCATCTGCAGTATTGAAGAAATTGTAAAATAAAAACAATTTTTAAAAGAAGTTATTGTTGCATGGGCAATATCAGGAAAATCTTAAATGAAAAAAAAAAAATGCAACAATGAAAAAACAAAAACAGAATGACTGATGCAAGTGCAAGGCAAAAGAAAGATGTTCTTTGAAATTGTAGTCCTATTTTTCTCGTATCACATAAATTGAGAGGGAAGAGTAAAAACAGCCTTCAGCACGTGTTGACCGACATGGCGTTTGATCTTGCTGGCTTCGGAAAAGTGCACAGACTTTCCTCATCTCAAGTTACATTTGCATCTTTTGACAGCTTTGATAAACTCATCAAGCCAGCCGCTTAAGTTTCCTTTGCTTAAATTTTTTATTCTTAAATCAGAAGAAAAAAACTTTATACAAAATGTTTGTTTTCATAGGTTTTTCATTTTAACAAAATTACTTCTGATTTATAAAAAAATAAAAAAAATGAATTTTCTTTTGTCGTTGATATTTGATATTAGTCAAGCACCCCACCTAACTCGAGTGTGGCACAAGACCTTTTTTAAAGTGAATTCAGGCGCAGGGCAGTAACCCAGCCATGCCCAGCAATCCTCAAAATGACCCGGGCATCGTAGGCACTACTCTAAAAAGAGGCGTTTTAGGGACCGGGCGATAAACCAAGGAGTGTTAGAACCTAGAGAGGTACGGCCTCCTGAGGTTCGGAGAGAGCCGCTCTTAGCAAGCGTGACATGAATAACCGCTTCCTGGTATCTATGTCAAGTAGCCTTGACCGACGTAACAAAGACAAGTGACTAAGACACATGAACCGACCCGTGCAAAGAGAAAAACAACCGGCCTTTTCTTTTGTCGGTAAGGTTGGATTAGTTATATTTTATGGCAGACCCACTGAATGCTAATTTCAATTTTTTGCACACAGTTAAATAGTTTAAAGTATTCGTATAAAAAACAAATAGCTTTATTTGTGACTATTTGCATAAAAATGGATTCGGCATTAAATAACCTACAAAGGTTGATATGCCATAAAAACCAACCAACCTTTATTTACACACAGTTAAATGGTTTCAGGTATTAATATTTATTGTTTGGAGCCAGTTAAATGGCTTCATGTGTTGCTCTTTAACACAAATAATTCTATTTAAGATGGATCTTTTGTTCGAACACGGTTAAATAAGTCTATTTGACCCATAGATATGATCCTAATAGGCACTACCACTCCGAATCAAATGGAACCTGAGAACAATAGCAATAAAGACTAACCGTATGGACCAAAGCTCGACGACTGGAGCCTCATCATCAGATGTTTTTGTGTCATATCAGGGACACGATCGGTGGCGGTATTACTCCTCTGCAGAGAGGCAGTGGTATTCTACAGCCCCAGCCGACAGGGCTAGAGTCATAAAGGGTAACAGATTGGTTGATATGAATTGTCAGAAAGGAAGATGATAATTATAAAAATGAGGAATGGACCTACCTCAGTGCAATTGAATTGTAGAAAAATAAAATGTATAATCATAAGCTCAATTTCACAAAAAAAAAGGTCCTCTGAAAGTACTATATATAACACGGTCAAATCAAGCTAAAAGCACCGGTCCCCGCTATTTCCACGGAGTTAAGCTGCAATGAGTATGTTCAATAGTTGAATGAACACATTAACAACAGCGGGTACTGTAACAATCTGAAAACTGTGTGCAATATATAAGCAATGCTGAATAAATTACAACAGTACCACATTATCAACCATATCCCTGAAAACTAATAATTAGAACTAATAAATATTCCATAACCAAATGGAATTTCATAAAAAAAATCCCAGCGTTTAAAACACACAGACACACACGCGTGCGCGCGCGTGGGCATTCTACCTGCATCTATCCTGTTTATGAGCTGTACCTTCAGATATCACGGCGGTTTGCCTAACAATCTCTGATTAATTTTGTAGATTTTCGAAGAAAAATTATTTTTCATTTTAATATTTAATTTTGTAATCACATAATTTCCTAGAATATTAGATTGCAAACTATAAATAGGAGAAAATTTATGCATAGATTGACATATTTTTTTTTTTTTTGTGTTATATTTGCTTTTTAACTATTAACCAAGCTATTTAGAAAATCTTTTAGTACAAATTCTTCGGAGCTGCACTTAATACACACACACACACACACATATATATATATATATATATATATATCCTTCAATTCATTTATTCCCAGAAATTTTGGTTTCAATTCATTGAAACTTTGATTATTAAGATGATAATTGATAGAAAATCAAACTGTACTTTGTGAACGGGTTCAAAAGAAATTAAATGTTAATTAAATGTTAATTTTACTATTTATAAACATCAAAAGCTTCAAAAATTCAGCAACGCTAAAAGCAAGAGACATAAAAGGAAAGAGAAGAAGTCATAAAAACACACATACACAAGAAAGAGTAAAGTAAGATCGACATGAAACAATACACACTCACTAACATTTACAGACTTCGAAAGTAACTTTACAAAGTTTTGATACGTTGTGGCACAAGGCTGGGTGTTATAGGCCCTAGGGATGATTATATATTTAGTTGGTTGTTATTTACTAAACTTTACTGAGTTGTAGTAGGATGCCAGTGAGACTAAATATTTAGTATGTATTAACAGCTCATTGGTCTCGTGGGTAGAGTGTCCGCTAATGGTCCAGGAGACCTGGGTTCAATCCCAGGTCGCGTCATACAAAAGACTTTAGAAATAATACTTGATACCTCCTTGCTTAACACTGTGCAATATAAGGTATTTATCATGGTAAAGTGGAGCAATCCAGGGAAAGGAGTAGCGCCCTTCCTTTACACCTTGGTGGAGTAGTTATTGAAAAGGGAGCCCTCGCCTACGGTCGCCAACTTTACTTACTTATTAACAGATTTATGGAATTTTTGGTGGGAATATCAACAGTGTGTATTCCAAACAAAAGATATACAAATATCCTTTAATTTTTCTTTGAAAAAAAAAAGTAAGAAAAGGGAATTCCACTTCTTTTTAACTGAAACGGGCATTTTTATTAGTTTCTCTGTTCTGTTTTCATTACTTTGGAAATGCATTGAGTGAAGTAGTCAATACCGCCATGAAATTTCCAATGTAAGGCAACAGCAATAATAAATGTTTGAAGTTCTTTGTTTGAGGATTATCTCCCCTAAACGGATAATCTTCTGACTTAATTTTCTTCAAAGCAAAAAAATGAATTAACAAAATAAAAAGAAACAAAACTTGGAGAAATGTTAAAAGACATATACACAATATTTTCCTGTAGATTACACCGACTGACGCTCAGCAGAGAGGTAAGACCCCACCGCCTACGAGTGTTCTGGATATAACACACAAACATTTAATGGTGAGGTTTCAGTTATGCTAGAGCTTTGGGGAATACAGACTACTCCTTCATTGCCATCGCTCCCAGGTCCACTCTGGCCCGGAGTGGTAGCATCTCATAGGGTCCTATCTATGTGTCGAATGTTATCTAATGCTAAACTGAATTGCTTGAAATAGAACCATTCTGACATTTAAACAGCGTACTTATGCTAAACTGAATTGTTTGGAATGAGACAATGTATGCTAAACTGTATTGTTTAAAATGGAACAGTCTTGTTATTTAACTGAGTGGAACCAAAATGTATACTTATACTACATTGAATTGTTTGAAATAGAACCATTTATAATATGGATTTAGCATAAAATATCCTACAATGGTTGATATGCCATAAAACAAAGCCAAACCAAACAATATTTTCGTTGCAGAGAAAACATTTCCATCAGCCAGTTAAACAAGATTATTGTTCCTTAAAAGATTTGTACTTCAAACAGACTTCTATACCAAAAATGTCATCCCGTGAAAAACTACTTTCTTAGCAATAAAAAAATTATCAAACAGTTGCAAATATTTTTCATCATTTTAATATTTTTTGACTTTGCTTTATTCAAATTACAAAATCACTGTCTGCAGATTTTTTACATTCTTCCTTACGTAGAAGGCTGACATGGTTGTATAGTTTTGGTCGGGCAACCGTTATGGGAGAAGGAAAAATTGACTCTAAAACTTTGTCTTTGTAATGACTAAGTTCAATAAAACATTTGTATTTTCGTAGCTAAAGTTAATTTTGGATGGCCGCCGGTGACTGGAGATGATTAATCCAGTTCAAGTTTACTGATTTTGCTTTAAGATCTGAGAAAAGTTTAATAAAATCGAGGATTCGTCTCACTTGATCAATGTTTATTTGTGAAATGACCAATGATAAATTGACATAAGTCAGGGTTCCCAACAATGAAAAAAAATCTCCCAATTTTCAAGAGACACTCTGTATGAACGACTTTTTCGCCAAAAAGAATATTTTTCTTCTAACATAACTCCTATGTTTTTAGAGTTCTCTTAAGATTATTTTTTCCCCTAAAATAGAAAAATCATGATTGCAATATGAGAAAAGTTGAGAACATACAAATGGATGTTAAAAACTAACTGAAGACAGTGTCAGTTGAAGACAATTAAAAAAAAAAACTATTATCAATTTGGAAAACATCTCAGTTGAACTTGAATATGTTTCTTTTAATTTTTACTTACCTTATTCGGAGAAAAATTTTTAAAATGTAAACATTTGCAATATTTCTTCTTTTTTCTCATTTTTTAAAGTTTCAAAAGTGAGGCTGCGTTTCAGTATAAAAAAAGAAAAAAAAAAAAAGAGAAAAATGCCTTTTCATTAATCAAAGGAGTAACTAAATGTACTTGTCCAAAGAATTATCTTTTAATCATAATCAATTAAAAATAATATCTATTTTAATTAAAGTGGTTTAAAACACGAAATAGGTTTTGTATACATCATTTTTAGTAGACATTTAAAAGATAATTGTCATTTCTATTTAAGTACCGATAATTTTATTAAAATCAAATAATTAACTGATGACTTTCCAAACGTAATAGCCGACGAGATGAAAATCAGAAGAGTTAGAAGACCACATGCTCGTTGTGAGCATTTTCGGTTAGCAAGACATGGAAGATATAAGCCCTTATCATCTTGAGCTTCTCAGTGATGTCTCTCATCGAATTGCTGATTTCAAATATTCAGTTGTACAATAAACTCTCATTTCACCATTTAATGACGTGTTTAAACTGTGCATCTATTTTCATATTCTCTCAAAATTGTTGTCAGATTCTTTTACTGCAACACTACACGAATATTTTGGTAGAATATTTCAAAATTAAGAAGACCATAAAGATATCACCAGTTAAATAAGCATAGAAATATAAGCAGTAATGACCACGCATTTGTCGAAAAATTAACAACGATTAATAAAAGCTAATCACTTCAGAATAACCGTTTATAGATTTCCATTACATTTATATTACGAAGTCGACAAAGAATTGAAGAAGAATATTCAACGGCAAAGACACATGGCGCAGTGGATAAGGCCTTTGGTTGGAAAGTGCTTCTGAGTGAGATCATCTGGTTTGTTAGGTTTTATGGCATATCAATCTTTGTAGGCTATTCAGCGCCAAATCCATTTTTATGCAAATAGTTCTATTTCAAACAATTCAGTTTAGCGTGAGTACACAGTTTAACCGTCAAAAACATTTCTATTTCAAACTATTCACTTTATTCAAACAGAGCTAATTTAGTTTAGTATAAGTTTTGTTTACACACAGTTAAATATCAAAACAGTTCGACATATAACATTTCAGTTTAGTATAAGTAGAGTTTCAATGTAAAAAAATACAGTTCCATTTTAAACAATTCAGTTCAGCATAAGCACGCAGTTTAAATGTAAGTATAGTTTAATAGTCAAAAACATTTCTATTTCAACCTATTCAGTTTAGTCAAACAGTTCTAATTCAAACAATTCAGTTTCGCATAAGAATGCCATTATTTCTATCTAACCCATAGATAGGTCCCTATCAAGTGCTACCATTCCTGGCCAGAGTGGACGTGGGAGCAATGGCAGTGAAGGGATACTCCGCATTACCCAAAGCCCCAGCATCACTAGAACCTCACTATAAGATTGTTTAGTATCATATCCGGGACACTCATTGGGGGTTCTTACCCCTCTGCAGAGGCGCAGTCAATATATTCTACAGCCCCAACCGACTGGGCAATGAAATCATCTGGATATTGCAGGTTCAATCCCAACTACAAGAAGGAATACTTACAATAACTTAACACTTGTATCCGGTCGTCTACCCGTGAATTGAATAAAGGGTTCAGTTTAAAGTTCTGTGGGAGCTCTCGAGTTCAACATGAAACACCTAAAGAAGGCCGAAGGATATATCGGCCGAAACCTTATGAGTAGAACAATAAAGATGAGGTCAATAGTCCGAATATTCTTAGTGATAAGAATTATCAAGCTTCAACTTAGAAATTTACACAAATGATATTCGGTTGGCTTATTTGGAGGTGCCTGTGGTGTAATGGTTATTGTCGTTGGAAATGGACACGGCGACAAGAGTTCAAATCCTGGCTGAGACTGATTGCATTTCACATAGCACTAATACCCTTGGGAAAGGTATGAATCCAATTATTCTCCCTCCAGCTATGGGTAAATAGTAGGACAGACTAGGTTCTTCAGCCTTGGTTAGGCAACTAGTCTAGGAGAAGGAAAACTCTGAATCAAAACCTGTTAAACTCCGCTTAAAAATTGACCTTGTGTCATATCCTTCCCGAGTGGAGGGGTTGGTAAATATAGATATTCGGCTGGCTTATCTGATTTTATTATTTAGTTAATTTTTAAGATTTTTAAGTTGCAAATGTATTTTGAATGGAAAATATTCCAAGTGATTTTTCCAATTTTTTTCAAAATGCAATAACTTCGTTTCTCTACGAGATTTGTGCAAAAAGTATTGCGTTTTCCGAGAAAAATAAAGGACATGTTAATTTTTTTTTCTAAATAGTCTTCTTACTATTATTATTAATGAGTTTTCCATTTGTTGCAGCAGCTCTAAAATTTCTCTTTTGATATGGTGTATTTCTTAATATCCCTTTCTATGCCTGCAGATAGAATATTTTTTCTTTTAAAAAAGCAGAAAAGCCACTCAGAGTTATGTCTGATGAGTAAACAGGTTGCTACAATATTAAAGTCCTCTGTTTTACCAAAAGCCTCTAAAGAAAAATGTGACAAGGACTGATTCTAATAAATTCTAGACTTCAATTTCCCAGCCATATACACGTAAGTTTTAAATTTAAAAAATGTCATAATACTTCTTGATCAAACACCTATTCAATGTTTCTGCATGTGTTCAAGAAAGGGTTCTGAAAAGTCATTGACCAATCAATACAGTAATGACCTAAAGCCATAAAGTGTTTGTATTCAATTCTTTGTTCAGGAAATATGACATGTCGGTTCTCATTAGCTGTTAAGTTAGCTAAAATCTTTGAACAGAAATGCAAGTCAAATTGGAAAGTTCAAGCGATTACACCAACGACTAATACAGGAAGACCAAATGTCAATAAGATCGATTCATGTCTAATCACAGTTTTTTTTTATAGGGAAATGAAAATACGGCAAACATTTAGGGACGCAGGTGAGTGAAGCAATAATTTAATAAGATGACATCACCCTCCCGATATCCTGAATAGATAAAAAAAATTGTGAATTTTGAAAAAAGTTGTCATTTGGGGTGGTTAGAAGTTGGCGTTCAGATAGTTCGGGGGGGGGGCGGGCGCTGGGGGGTCTCTTTGTGTCTGTTCATATACCCTTACAGATTTTCTTTCTCTCTCGTGCTACTGTATGCAGTTTAAACATCGAACAATGAATGTTGAATTGTTGTCGGAGAGTTTTTGTTTTTGAGTTCCTAACACCAAGGCAACTTTGTTCGAAAGGATTACCCCAACCGGAAGAAGTTCCGGATGGATTGTGTCATCCATTTCTGAGGATCTTTTAAACACAGTATGGGCACAGAGAAGACTGATAGGCAAACTACATATCTGGAGACGCATTTGGCACCGTAACAAAGATAAGACCTAAGTAAAAGTATAGTGACAACTATAGTACTGCATTTGGTTCCGTTACCAGGATAAGACGAATCACCATTATTACATTTGGTACAAGTGTTAGTTGTTTGGGCTTGATATCATATCAACCTTCGTAGGATATTTAATTCCAAATCTGTTTTTATTCAAATAATCAGTTCTATTTCAGACAATTCAGTTTAGCATGATTACACAGTTTAATTTTCAAAAACGTTTCTATTTCAAGCTATTCACTTTTGTCAAACAGTTCTAATTCAACCAATTTAGTTTAGTGTAAGTATAGATTTTGTTTACCCACAGTTAAATGTCAAAACAGTTCATTTCAAATAATACAGTTTTTCGTAAATAAAGTTTCAATGTCAAAAACAGTTCCAATTCATATAATTCAGTTTAGCATTAGTACGCAGTTTATATGTAAGTACATATTTTAATCGTCAAAAACATTTCTATTACAAGCTATTCAGTTCAAACAGTTCTGATTCAAATAATTCAGTTTAGCCTAAGTACAGTTTCAATATCAAGCCATTCAGTTCAGCATAAGTACGTGATTTAGTTCTATTTGATCCATAGATATGATTCTATCAGGTGCTACTACTCCGGTCCTGTGTTGACCTGGAAGCGATAGCAATGAAGACATCCTCTGCATTCTCCAAAAGTCCAACATTACTGGGACCTCACTATCAGATTGTTTAGTATCATATCGAGGGCACTCATTGTTGGGGGTCTTACCCCTCTGTAGAGTGGCAGTCGGTGTATTCTATTGCCTCAGCCAAATGGGCAAACAATAAGTGTTGTCGAACACAACGGTATCACATTTGGCGCTGCTATTGGCGTTGGTAGTCGTGACCAGGATTTTGTTATAGTGGTGCTGTGCCAACATATTGTTACATTTAGTACCATACTCAAACGATTGCGTTACAAATGATAACAGAACCCCGAACATAGTATCATATTTGGTACCGGAAAAAGCGATAGTGTTTCATTTGGTGCCGGGAGAAACTTAAGCCATATTTACCCAACCCCTCCGCACGAGGTCAATTTTTAAGCGGAGTTTAACAGGTTTGAATTCAGAGTTTTCCTTCTCCTAGACTAGTTGCCTCACCAAGGCTGAAGAACCTAGTCTGCCCTACTATTTACCCAGGGAGAATAATTGGATTCATACCTTTCCTAAGGGTATTAGTGCTATGTGAAATGCAATCAGTCTCGTCCAGGATTTGAACTCGTGTCGCCGTGCTCATTTCCTACGCCGATAACCATTACACCATGGGCACATCCGGGAGAAACTTAAGTATTATATTCGATACCTTGCCCCAGAAAAGTGTCCAGACAGTGCAAGACATAGTGTAACATTTGGTGCTGGAAAAAAAAAACGATAGTATAACATTTCGGCCCTGAAAACCCACGGCACAGGCAGACGCATAATTAATCTCTGATAACCCACGGCCAAGTGATGGCACTGCATTTGGTACTGTGCAAAAATATAAAGCATACTGCTTGGGAATGTTATGAATATCAAAACACTTCTATTTCAAACAATTCAGTGTTATATTTCGCTTTCCATAGTTTAAATTATTAATACTATAATTTCAATACTTTATAAGTTGTTTTAACTGAATTATGTTACCTCATCATTAATTAGAAAATGCTATTTTCCGTGTGATAATACACATTTGATCATGCTCTTTAGAGGTAGACCACAGGAAACAACTATCTATTTAAGGTTTTTGCCAAATTTTTTGATATCTGGATTAAGCCTATCAAAATGTCTGTATAAAACGAAGATTTCCCTAGAACTTAAGCATTTACGGCCAATTCGTATTGAATTTTATCCTTTTGAATTCTAGAGAGTAAAAGAAGAAAAAAAAAAGTAAAATCATTCAAAAATCCTTACCAATACGTCTTAATATTATACAATCTTAAAAAAAAAAACAACAACAACAAAAAACGAAAAGAGTGAACAAAAATATTTTAACATAAAATACGAGATCGATATTTTCATTATATATATATATATGCAAGTGTGAGAGAGAGAGAGAGAGAGAGAGAGAGAGAGAAAGAGAGATGGTGGTTGAATAGCGATTATCAGCACGGAAATTAAAGTCTGAAAATCAAATTTGACATTCGACCGAGACTGTTTATATTCACGTCAGTACCACCTCACCCCCCTGTACTGTCACGATTTGTCATGATGGTACAGGGCAGAGCGTGAAGTGGATGTAAACGAAAAGGTGATGGAATGTCCCGTGGCTCACATCCCATGACTGTTGACGGAGAAAAATATGGATGAGTGAGAACTTAGCAAAAAAAAAAAAAAAAAAAAAAAAAAAAAACAACTGAACATCCCCCGCCAAAAAACAAACAAACAAAAAAAAAAAAAAAAAAACACTCTTCACAACTTACCAGCTCAAGCAAAAGAATTATTTGGCAGACACCTTAATAAACACAAAATAAGAAAATAGCCATATATAAAGTTGTTTATTGAACTGTATAAACGTAAAAGATCAGGTAAATGTTAATGCCAATTCTCAGCACATTTTTGATCAGCAGTTTTTACCATAAAAAGATAATTGTAAAATAGAATGTCCATTTCTATCTATGTAGGATCAACTGTAACGTCAATAATTTTTAGTTTGGTAAGTTTGGTTATATGGTATATCAACCATTGTAGGTTATTTAATGCCAAATCCTCTTTATACGTACATATTAAACATATATATAATTTGGTTTGGTTTGGTTTGGTTTTATTGTATATCAACCATTGTTGGTTATTTCATGCCAAATCCTCCTTATACATACATATCAAATATATATATATAATTTGGTTTGGTTTTATTGTATATCAACCATTGTAGGTTATTTAATGCCAAATCCTCTTTATACATACATATTAAATATATATATATATATATATATATATATATATATATATATATATATATATAATTTGGTCTGGTTTGGTTTTATTGTATATCAACGATTGTAGGTTATTTAATGCCAAAACCTCTTTATACATATTAAATATATATAATTTGGTTTGGTTATATGGCATATCAACCATTGTAGGTTATTTAATGCCAAATCCTCTTTATACATACATATTAAATATATATAATTTGGTTTGGTTTGGTTTTATTGTTTATCAAACCTTGTAGATTATTTAATGCCAAGTCCTCTAATGCATATATATTAAATATGATTTGTGAACGTTTTTGTTCATAACATTTTTAAATGAAGCTGAGCTCTTTTTTTAAACTGTTAAATAGTTTCAAGCATTTCTATCAAACATGAATAATTCTGTTTACTATTAATCATTGGCTTACACAGTAAAATTGTTACAAGTATTGCTGTTAAACACTAATTATTCAATTCAACATTGCTTAGTCGTTTGTTCACAGTTAAATTGTTCCATGTATTGCTATATATAACAAACAATTCAATTAAACACCAGTCATTTGTTTACACTCAATGAAATGACCAAACAGTTCTATTTCAAATTATTCAGTTTATAATGTCATTCTTTGTGTACGGTTTAAATGTCAAACAGTTGTATTTAACCCATAGATACGACTATCAGGTGTAACTACTACGAGGCCAGAGTGGACCTGGTAGCAGGTACTCTGCATTCCTTAGACAATCCAGCATTACGAGAATCTCATCATCAGATTGTTTAGTATCATAATCAGGACACTCATTTCGGTGTGGGGGGTCTAACCCCTCTGCAGAGATGCAGTCAGAGTATTCTACATCCCTTGCCGAATGGGCTAAAAATTTTTGAAACACACATCATGATATTATATATATATATATATATATATATATATATATATAAGCATATATGTGCATGAGCAAGATTATATATACACACACTTCACAAATACATGAGAAATTTAATGATAAAGGATTTTTTAATAGAATATTTGCGATATTCAATGCGTAAAAAAATACATAGTTTATACGAGAAAAATTATACATACACAGACGTGGAAAAAAGAGGTACTAATACATGCCGATAAACACTTTATTGCAGGGGTGTTCTTAAAATCCAGCACTGTAGTCTACCGAGAAACGATATGGATTATATATAACACATTTTTTGGCGTTTCTTTCTCATATATGAAAAAGAAAGAAGATGTACATTTTTATATAAAGCTTGTTTTATTGAATAAGGAACGCAGCTATCTACCGAGTCCTTTTTTAAAAATTACCTTTTTCGCTGATTTTTAAAAATTTTATTTTTAATTTTTCAAACGAATCCAGCAAACATAGCCAACCATAAATGAGCAACGTGGTTATTCAAAGAACGAGTAAAAAACAAAAAGACAAACAAAAAATAAAACAAAACAAAAAAAAAAAATTGATTTTTCCCCATGGTTTGCTGGGAGGCACATTTTACGATAACGAAGCAACGCGCAAAAGAGACAACTAATGAAATGGCGTCTGCAATGGATCACGTGATATAGTTAATAAACTTCCCACGATTTGCCGATACTGCTGTTTATTGATTATCATACTTGAGAAAACTTCGTCTCGTTTCACCTACTTGTTAGCAGCAACTGATAGAGATTGGCAGTACCTCTGTTCTCGTACCGAGTGCCCTAACTCTAAAAGCCTAATCTTGATAAATCAATATGGCGCCTACTCAGGCACATTATTTTAACTAACTAAACATTTAGCCATTATTTACTATTCCGTTTTTTAAAAGATCAATCGTCTTCATTTATAAACTTTCTTTTAGTATCAAAAATGCCAATGTATAGGGTAGCAATCACGCAGTGGAAACTTTCTTTGATTTTTTTTATAGAAAATGTTCTTTTTGTTACTATCGATTAAGCACCGAAGAATGCGATTAAAAAATGGGTGGAAGGTCTTATTTGGGGAGGTGGCTTACGAGGGGTGGGTCAGTTTGCCATATAAATGTCTGGCAAAATGCAAACCGACCGGTCCTTATCGAAAATCCAAAGTCTATTACATTTCTGGGCCGTTGAGAACCTTTTGCAAACTCTACCTATTGAATCTTTTTTTCCAGAAAGATTTTTGATTATTGTTAAAAAATTTTTGCTCAAGTCTGATGACCAGCAGAAAATGTAAATGTCTGCTTATAGATGAGATGTTAGAGAAATAATATCAAGGGAATGTAATTTTTTTACTCTTTCTGGAATCCAGTACAATCAAACAATGATGATCGTATTGCGCCAACTAGCAATCGAAGCCGTTCTGAGGAGCAAGTAGCTCTCCTAGTAGACTTAAGTACAGCTACTTTAATCTCCTAATAATTACTGATCGTACTGTCGGCTCAGCAGGGTATACGACTCTGTACAAGGGAATAGCAATGAACCGTTCACGCACATAGGTAGACTTGACATTTTTCATAAGTAACGGTCGATATGTATTTTACGAGAGAAATTGAACGTCCCACGTAAATCATATATAGGTAAGCATCCCTAATTAAAAAAAAAAAGTCTTCAGTGTTTAACCGAGAGTAATCAAAATATTTTTAAAATCATGACCATATGTTTTCGGTATTGTGTCGAAACCCAATAACTTGACTAATTTTAAATATTGTTTTAAAAAATTTTGTTTATATATGGGGGAATTTAAAAAAAAATATCATATTGCATAAGGTCAGCAACAATGAATGCAGGACAAGTAAACTAGAATTACAATACCTTTAAGTGCTGAAGTTCACTGCCGACAAAACTCCGTAAATTCAATGGTAAAATACAACTTGGCCGACTTTCAAGATTTTCATATCTTGTGCTTTTATACGTCCATTTGCTTTTCGAGTCCTCCCCTAGGTATCATCATCCAAACAAAAACAAGGGAGATCACTCTGGTTGCTTCACTGGGGTAACTATATATATATAGTAGTAACTAACTAAGCACTTTGCTTAGATGTGGCACAAGGCCGTATAAATGGGGCATCTTATAGATATCGAATTCACTCGCGAAGGTTTGCTTGTCTTGCTTGCAAACCATTACATCAGCGGAGGTACCCACAATATATATATATATATATATATATATATATATATATATATATATATATATATATATATATATATATATATTTTAATTTTTTTTTTTATTAAGATCTTTTCAAGTTTCCAGCTAAGTGACTTGGTTTCCGATTGGAATTGGAGGCTGAATTTACCAAAATTGTCCCTAGCGCTTTCGGACCTTTCATAGGCCATCATATATTAAATATGAGTTCTAAACTCATTTTGAAGATAACATTTTTAAACCAACCTGAGCTCGTTTTTTTTTCACACAGTAAAATGGTTCTACTTCATTTTAAGCAATTCAGTTTAACATTTAGTACAGTCTTTTGTTTACACACAATTAAATGTAAAAACAGTTTTATATTGAACAATTTACCATGTCAACAAAGTTAAATGGTTCAAAATATTGATATGGATCAATAGCAATTCAATTAAACATCAGTCATTTGTTTACACGAAGTAAAAAGATGAAACAGTTCTATTTCAAACAATTCAGTTTAGCATAAGTACAGTTTTGCTTTTTGTAAAAAACAGTTAATGTCAGTTTTGCGTAATTACATGTCTAGTTCTCATTTACCCATAGATATACAAGACAGGAATACTTAACACTTGTACCCGGTTATGGCTAACGGAATCAGAACATGCGACCCCTTTGGATTCAATAAAGGACTTAGTTCAAAGTTCCGTGAAGGTTCCCGAGTTCGGCAAACACCTGAAGAAGGTCAGAGGGCATCAGGTGCTACCTCTCCAGTCAAGATTGGACCTGTGAGTGATAGAAATAAAGGGTTACTCCGCGTTCTCAAACGCTCCAGTATTACTGAAACGTCATATCCAAGATAGCCGTTGGTGGAATCTTACTCTTCGGCAGAGAAGCAGTCAGTGTATTGTATTTTGTAGCCCCATCTGAATGGGCCTGTATATATATATATATATATATATATAGTCATCAACAGACTGACTATTTCGTTGTATCACAACTCTTCTGTGTGGCAAGACACACAAGATGCTTCAAGCTGGGATCGAAACCTGGCCGAATTTACATCAGTCGGATATCTTGTCTCCTTACAATGGCTAAGGTACTGAAATGTGACCTCGAAGTGAGTTCAAACTCCAGTCAAGCTGTTGAGTTCATTTTCGGAAGAGTAGTCTTTAGAAAAGTATAAAGAGCCTTATCCTCTCAGGTGTGGGTTAAATAATATCACCGTTCTTCTTCTATGATAATGGCATTGGCGTTAGATAACCCACGGAGATTGATATGCGATTAAATAAAGAAACCACACATATGCATATTGTATGCATGTATGTACGTGTATGTGCATACGCCTGTCATCTAGGGCTCTAAAATGCACCGATTGTATTTACTACCGAGGGGTAAGAATGCATCACAACAAGGTGACCCTATTAGCCGAGTGGTCGACTATTAATGCTTCTGGATAGGAAGATAGTGGCAGAGCAGTCCATGTCCCGACAACCAAAGTTGTGGAATTAATTCTCCAAGGATATCTTTAACATAAATAACGAACGACGGTTGTACCATTAAAAAAAAGAAAAGAAACCAGTCAAACCTATCTCCACTGTTTTGCTTTCTTGGCAACTTGAGCTAGTGTCATCGCATAATTCTAAATAAATGAATAAAACCCATAATCCACTCGTTACCGATTTGTCCACACCATCTTTCTTGTCATTGTCTTTTGAACGCACTGGAATTATTAATATCCCCTTTTATACGAATAAGTAGGTCTTATAGAGGTAAAATTGTACGCGTGTTCGTGTCTCACAAGGACCTTATCATGTACTCTTGTCTTCGATACGCCCGCTATCATTGATATAACAACTCGAGTGATCTGTAATAAAAAGTAATAAAAATGATTACTTCCTTCATCTTAATGGCACGTCCACCTGTCTAGGGTTATTTTAGTGTGCTTATAGTATTTTTATATTTACATTTATTGAGTATTTGTTTCTTAAGTGTTTCGTGTACCGAGTGATCTGATATCAAGTAATTTGGACACAGTTGTATGGTTTCAAGTATTCCTATCTAATACTAATAATAATTTGGTTTCCATAAATTTCATCAATTTAATATTAATCATTTGCTTGTATCCAGCTATATGGTTTGGTTTGGTTTGGTTTACTGGCATATCAACCATTGTAGATTATTCAATGCCAAATTAGGGGGCGGGTGTCTTCGTGTCGTACTGGTTAAACCGCTCGACTGCGGAATCATTGTATACAAGTTCGAACTCTATTTGCGCTATTACGTTTATTTTCGGACAAATACTCTTGGGAAAGGTATGAACCCCCTTATCCTCCCAGTTATAGGTTCAATCGTACTACTAATGTTCTTCTAGAAGGATGTCATCATCATCATCATCATGTCACGCCCGTGGTGTAATGGTTATCGTCGCAGGATATGGACACGGCGACACGAGTTCAAATCCTGGACCTGACTGATTGCATTTCACATAGCACTAATACCCTTGGGAAAGGTATAAATCCAATTATTCTCCCTCCAGCTATGGGTAAATAGTAGGGCAGACTAGGTTCTTCGGCCTTGGTAGGGCAACTAGTCTAGGAGTTAAACTCCGCTTAAAAATTGACCTTGTGTCATATCCAGCCCGAGCGGAGGAGTTGGTAAATATGATCCTGTCACGCCATCAGAACGGATATCCCAGACCCTCTCTCGCTACCCCTCCCTATCGTCCATTGCTTCGGCAGGTCTTCAGGGCTACATTCCGTATCTACACAGAGCTGCTGTATGTAGGTTTGAGCTGGTTGTCCTGCCTTTGCTCGGCCATGTGAAGGGGTCCACTGAAGTACATCACTAATGAGCTCGTCCCTACTTCTCCAGGAGTGTCCCGCACGTTTGGTTCGTCTAATTTTGATAGTTTTCATGATGGGTGGTAGGTGGTCGTACAGCTACTGCTTTGTGGGTTGCTGTCTCCAGGACTTGTTCAATATTGCTCGCAGCATTGTTGTGTAGTTGCCGTCAAGCATTTTCTCCATCCGTTTCATTAGCGTCCATGAAGTGCATCTATATAGCAGTATCGACACGACCCTGCTTGGAAGAAACTGTGTTTCATTTTATCGGTCAGGTCTGACTTCCATATGACCGATAGTATATCAATAGCTGTCCATGCCTTTGCTAGTCACGTGTTGATGTCTGGTTCAGTTGATGAGACTCTGCTTCCTAGGTAGGGGAACTTGTCAACAAGTTTCAGAGAGCTACTGTGGTTGTGCCATCAACAACATATCAAAGACAAATCATTTTCATACACATATATTAACTATATGATTTCTAACCACATTTAGAAGATAGCATCTTTAAATGAGCCTGAGCTCATCTTATGCACACTATTAAATGGTTTCACTTTTTCTATTTAATCAGAATAAATCTATTAAAATTTAACCATTCGTTTGTATGGAGTTATATGTTTTCTAACATTGCCATTTAATACTAACAATTCAATTAAACATGTCATTTGTTTACACACAATTAAATGATCAAACAATTCTATTTCAAACAATTCAGTTTAGCCTATCAACAAATTTTTGTTCAAAATGTTGCCATGTATCACTAAAAATTCAATTACACATCAGTCATTTGTTTACACAGGGTTAAATAATTAAACAGTTCTATTTCAGTTTAACATAAGTAATTTGTTTGCTCTCAGTTTAAAAGTCAAATAGCTCTATTTGACTCTTGGATAGGACCCTATCTACTCCGAGCCAAATTGGATCTGGGAGCGATGGCAATGAAGGGGTGCTCCACATCCCCCAAAGATCCAGCATTACAGGAACCTCACCATCAGATTGTTTAGTCATATCTCGGACACTCAGTGGGGGGGCAGTCTTACCCCTCTGCAGAGATGCAGTCGGTATATTCTGCAGTCCCAACCGACTGTGATCAGTTTTATGTTTTTTAAGTAACTAATAATAATAGTTAGTAAAGAATAATAGCTTCAAGTAACTATTCTTAATACAAATAATTTGTAGTTATATGGCATCAAATATTCTTTTTAAATACGAATAATTTTTAACGGATGTCTTTGACTAACTGATAGGAACACTGACAGATACTATCACATCGGGTCAGAATGGACGTGGGAGAAGTGTCAATGAAGTAGTCGTCCACACTAATCAATGTTATAAAGCAGGAGCTTTATCATCAGGTGCACCTTCGGGTCATACCCAAGAGAACAATTTTAGTGACTTTTTTTTTCACCTCTGCGGGGTATACAGTTAGCGTATTCTACACCGTGCCGACAGGGTGGAAAGATAATGAAAATTAAGAAAAATTATAAAAATATTAGCCTAAATTAATAATGATAATTATTGACAATATTCATCAAGAAATTAAAGGAAAAAATAGGATAAAAAACGTAAAAAAATACGTTACTTGTACTCTTAAGATGGAACCTTAGGTAGACAACAGCTGAACGTGTGTTGAGGACGAAGCTTAAATTATAAATAATTTCGTTTTAGCTCAAGGGAATAATAAAATGGCTTCTTTAGAAAGAAAGAAAGATAGAAAGAAAGAAAGAAAAAGCATACAAGATGCTCAGACTGGTATGAAGAAGAAACGTAGTAAATATTTATGAAATGACACGTATTTTTAGACTGTTGTTCTGTTGCTAAGTGTGAGGTGGTGTAACGATAACTTGCGTTAAAGATAGAATAAGCAAAGTGTGAATTCCTGCTGAGGCTGCGTGTGTTCACTTCACACTAACGTCTTCGAAAATTAATCCACCTCTTTTTCATCTCTATCTCAACATCTGATGAAGAGATAGTGATCTCGTTACTGGGATGTCATGATGTTTGACAGAGCTATCTTGATGGGGAATTTCTAGTAGTAGCATTAAGGCCAAAATAAAATAACATGGGAAAGTAAGGAGACATAGAATATATAACAGACATAATGTTCGACGTTAAATGTGCTGTTTCGGAAATCGTTCAAACCAGGTTTTTGACCTTAAGAATTTGAAAAATATAATAAGACTCTGATGATGAAAAGGTCAAGGAAGGTCATTATATATATATATATATATATATATATATATATAAGCATTATATCTTTTAAACATGTTTTATAAAAGAAAGCAGACATTCGGTATTTGCCTATTCTATGTTTCATCCCATTCAAGTTTTCGTATGTGTTGTATTGCTTATGAATAGAATGAATTTTGAAGGGCTCTTTAAAATTCCCTTGTATTTTTGGTCTCCAATTGGAGCCATGTTCGTGATGTAAAATAATTAGAGGGTTTAGTTCATCATTTTAATAATAATTGTTTTCTAGCTAAACTTTGAGTTCGTAGTTGCTGGTTTTTGATTTGCAAAGGTCAAACCTTGTTTGCAGACACATGTCAACGCATGTCAAAATAAGAATTGATATTTTCTTTTAGAATCAGTTGTAACTAAATTATATTTTGCCCAGTCGGCTGGGAATGTGAAATACACCGACTGCACCATTGCAGAGGGGTAAGACCCCCACAATGAGTGTCCTGTTTTGACCCTAAAAATTCTGATGCTGAGGTTCAAGTAATGCTGAAGCTTTGGGGAATGTGGAGCACACCTTCATTGCTATCGCTCCCAGGTCCACTCTGGCTCGGAGGGGTAGCACCTGATAGGGACCTGTCTATTTGTTTGATAGAAATAATCGGCGTATTTATGCTGAATTAAATTACTTAAAATAGGAATTTTGACATGAAAACTGCGTACCTAGGCTTAATTGAATTTTTAAAAATAGAACTGTTTTTGACATTGAAACTGTACTTCTGCTAAACTGAATTGTTTGAAATAGAATTGTTTTGACATTTAACTATGTGTAAACAAAAACATATTTATTCATATCTAAATTGTTTTAATTAGAACCGTTTTACTGAACTGAATAGCTTGAAATAAAATGTTTTTGACAAAAAAAACTGTGTACTTATGCTAAACCAAATTGTTTGAAATAGAAGTGTCTACATGTGTAAAAATGGATTTGGCATTAAATAATGTACAAAGATTTATATGCCATAAAAAAGCATCAATCAAATTATATCACGCCCAACAATTTGTTTGATCTCCGCTGATATTTAGCAATGAGGCGTCCGTCAAATATTTTTATGATTACGTGTAATTAGAGCATTAGTTATGGAATTATTTGAAGAAAATATATAACTTGGAGTTGGGATTCAATTTGGAGTCGCAGTAGAGTCGAAGTCAGAATCAGGTCTCTAAAGAAGAAATATTTGGGCTTGTGGTTGTCTCCTTTTCGTCTCGCACGGTATATAGTCTCTATTTATCTAATCAGTCGATGCATTTCTCCCAAGTTTATTACCACTATGTGAAATTCAAACATTGTCATCCAGGTTTGAACTCGGGCTGCCCGGTCTATTTTCTGTGATGATGACTATTGCGCTACAAGCGTCTCCAAGCTGTATCTGTAAGAGTGTGTGGGTGTCTGTATGTTTATATGCAATCGAAATAAATGTTCGGATAATTATTTTAAGATAAGAGTTATTCGTTTGTTTGACACGTTTTAAATTGCGGTGACGCATTTCCATTCATATTGACGTCTTAATGTTTTTCTGATACAATACACCAGAGCAGTGCTATCACGATTTGCATCATAGAACTTGTCACCCTCATCATCCAACAATTCCAGCGCTATACAATTACTTTTATACATACTTCATGTACTTCCTTATTTGCAGACAACCGATGATAAACAGACATAATGCTGACGATGTTACACATATTGGACGCTAGACGTTTTTAAAATCACGATTTCGTAAGTTTTTTTGTAATATGCTAAATACATGTGTTCGTAATACAAAAACAAACAAAAAAAAGCAAAACAAACCAAAAAAAAAAAAAAAACCAAATCAACGGAAAAAACAAAATTGGAATTACTTAAACAAGATTGAAATGTTAGTTGTCTAAATTTCTGAGACAAAGCTTGACGCATGCCATAACGGTTACAGGCGTTGGTTCCCTAAGCTTCTGAGGAGACAATCATTTGGAGGTTCCTGGTTCAATCCTGACTGCAGGCGAGTAACGAGACAGGAATACCTAACACTTGTAACCGGTTATGGCTAACGGAACCGGAACAGGCGACACCAGTGGATTCAATGAAGGATATAGTTCAAAGTTCCGTGAAGGTTCCTTAGTTCGACAAACACCTGAAGAAAGTCGGAGGACATATCGGCTGAAACGTTGTGGAAATAACAATAAATATGAAGACACTAGTCCGAAAACCCTTAATGATAAAAATTGAAATGTGTCTGTTTGCGATAATTAAAAAATAAGTAGATGTTTGAATAAAATTTCTCTGAAATGTCAGAGCTACTTGTCTGATTGACTTTAAAGGCATGTCAATCGGTCTTGAGTTATTCTAAGCATAGAAGACTGTGAATTACGTAGACTTTACCTTTATATGTATATTTTTGGTGTAGATCGTTAATTTTTTGCACATGGTTATTTGATACCAGGTACTTCTATCTAATACAGATAATTTCCAAACTTGTCAATTTGATACTAGATATGATCTTAATATATAACTCCTGATCGGAATAAACCTGGAAGTAATTGTAATTGTTGTATAGCCATGATACAGCTATACAAATATACGTATATGTAAAATGTTCATATGCATGGAAATACCGAAAAACACTGACGACTTTCTTTAGTTCAGGTACGAAACGTTTATAAACTTTTTTTGATTTTTAGTTTTTTGACACGAGGAGAGAGAGACACACAATATTTACTATGCTGACTGTTCCATCTGACTCAACAAACGCGCGCACATCCCGAAGCCCCAAAACTGGACTCGCCTCACCCAGCTTCAAATCTCAACTAGCCTCGCCCAGAGACAAATCTCAACTCACTGACCCAACAAACGCGCAGCGCATCCCGTAGACCACAACTTGACTGGCCTCGCCCAGGTCCGAATCTCAACTGACTGCTTTTTTCAAAATCACCGAAATTTCCAGCCCATAGCTTCCGGGCATGACGTCATTCACACCCCAGTCTCACTTCCTATCTGGGGTTTTTATTATGACATTTGTGATTGTTACATCCTCCGCGCTCGAGCGTGAACTGTACTCAGTGTGTGCACCTGCACGTGCACAAAGCCGAATAGTTCTCAGCCTAACCAAACCGAATGATAAGATATAACCAACGAAAAATTATAATATAAAAAAATCCTTCCGCAATTATAGAACACAATGAAAAGGTACTCTACACTGAACAGGTATACGGAACTGGAGCCTCACCACCAGGCGCATTTTAGTGTCATAACTAGGACACTCATTTAGATCAAGGGGATCACACCCATATCCAGAAAATATTGTCAACATATCCTAAGCCCCACTGACAAGGCAAAGAGCCAGAAATGTCGGAATATTTAAAGGTTGACAATTGAATTTAAATAAAGATTTTTTAATGCATTCAACTGCTTTAACGATTACATTCAAGAAGTACTCAGTGTGGGAAGGGCTCAGTCTGCTGGGGCTGTAGAATACACCGACTGCATATCTGCTGAGGGGTAAGACCCACCCACAATGAGGGTGCTGAGGCCCAATCGACTAGGGTTGTAGAATACACCGACTGCATATCTGCTGAGGGGTAAGATCCCCCCACAACGAGGGTCCTGTGACACAGTCGGCTGGGGCTGTAAAATACACCGACTGCATCTCTGCAGAGGGGTAAGATCTCCACCAACGACTGTCTTGGATATGGCACTAAACAATCAGATGTTGAGGCTCCAGCAGAATTTGGGGAATTTGGAGTATCCTTTTATAGCTATCGCTCCCAAGTCCACTCTGAACTGGAGTAGTAGCACCAGATAGGATCCCTATCTATGGGTCAAATAGAACTGTTTGGAATTTAAACTATGAGCAAACAAATCCATTAAAGTGAAATGTTAGAAATATGACAAAACAGTTTACTGTAGTTGCTTACAAATCATATTGTAACATAATATACACTTTGGCGTTAAATACAGACTTTGGCGTTGAATAACTAACCAAGGTTGATATAACATAAGATTCAACCAACCAACCAACCAATCAGTGAGCAAATAAGCTTGCAAGGCTAAAACTCTTTATGTTAATATGATGATTCGTACAACCCTCAGAACTATGGAGAGTGGATGTTCCGATTTGCAGAAGTGTTATTTCCAGGTGACAACTCAAAGTACATCATTGTTCAAGCAAGCCTAAAAACAGTAAAAATAGTCTGGGCACATGTTTATTGGTTCGACTTAATTCGTTGATTGGTTAGAACAATTTTGACAATTTAAAATATTATAAGTGTTTATTATTATTATTAATATTATTATTTGTTGCTTCGGCTTCTTTGTCTAATGGCATATCAACTTTCTTGGGTTATTCAATACAAAATCTATGCTTGTGGAAGGTCAGTAGTCGTACAATTTAACCGATAGTTGAGGATATAAGGAAAATCATACCTTTCCCAAAGGTTTTGTTCGAAAGCGAATGAAATAGCTCAAGTGATCTTCCAACTTGCTTACTTCGAGGACACAGTCCAGTACGTTTGCCACAACCCCACGGAGACTCCCTTTATTTGTTGCATCAATATTAATATTTTGTTAAAATTTTGTCAATTTTCAGCACTATACATATATTAAAACTCTTATAATTTTAGAAAATTTCTAAAAAAAATTATATTCTTTAACTTATAATATATCTCATAATTTATAAAATAACTGTGAAGTGTTCACCTATATATATATTTACCAACCCCTCCGCTCGGGCAGGATATGACACAAGGTCAATTTTAAGCGGAGTTTAACAGGTATGAATTCAGAGTTTTCCTTCTCATAAACTAGTTGCCTCACCAAGGCTGAAGAACCTAGTCTGTCCTACTATTTACCCATAGCTGGAGGGAGAATAATTGGATTCATACCTTTCCCAAGGGTATTAGTGCTATGTGAAATGCAATCAGACTCGTCCAGGATTTGAACTCGTTTCGCTGTGTCCATTTCCTACGACGATAACCATTACACCACGGCACCTTCAAGTGTTCACCGATATAGATACTACACTCTGATCTTAGACACAAGTGCCGATCCATATTGGAAATAATCCAATAATTTTGACGAGACCTTTAAACATTTTTTCAAAGAAGCTTCATAGATAGCGTTAGACAGCCACCAAATAATAGTAAGCCTTTAGAGATTATATAGTCTGTTCACATTTAAGATTTCAATTACGTTTTTACTCTAAAAAGTTACATAAAACTCTACTGGAATTCTCTTGGGTTGTCTATATTTCGTTAGTCTTACTACTAAAAAATGTTAATTCTCACTTCACTTCACTTTTCCAAGCAAACGAAATTGAGACGCCATTTTGATGTTTGCAACAAAATCCCTGTTCACTCATATACTTGCAGGTTAAACTAATTAGTAAACAATAGCTGCAGAAGTATAAATTGCAATTTAAAATATTAAGTTAGTGAGGTAATTTCAAATCGAGATTATACAAGTAGAAAATCGTTGCTTCTGATTATTTTTGTTCTGTTCGAAAAGATGAAAAAAATAGTTAAATCAAAAGTTAATAGAAGAAATATTTGATTAAAAAATGCTTTGCACAAGTTGGGAAAATAAGGAAGTATACATTCTGGGAGATGACTAGTGTTGCAGTTATTGTTGTAGAAAATGGACACAGCAAGCCAGGTTCAATTTCTGGATGGAGTTGTTTGTGGTTCACTTTATTCTTACGCCTTTGAGAAAGGCATCAAATTAGCTTTTCTTTCCTCAGCTTTTCATAAAATAGCGAAGTCTATGCTCTGTAGACGAGGTTCAATAACCAATCTAGGAGAAAGAACATTTAGTGCATAGCTTAATGATTGTCCTTGAATCTCATGCCAAAAAAATAAAATAAAACTACCGGGTAGCAAACACGGCTTTGGGAAAAGAAGACGAGGATCATTAAATAAGTTTCCAGACTTTTTTCGTATGGGCACTTTTATTGATAGTACACACATGAAACTCTAGTCCCCCTCGAGGTAATCTCTTCCGGCTGCAATGCACCTGTTGTGCGGTTCCAATAACTTCTGGAAGGCCCCATGGAAGTCCTCTTGTGTGAGCGTGTCAATGACCTTCGTCACAGCCTCTTTCATCTATTCAATTGTCTCATAACGACAGCCCCAAAAGTCACAGCGAGCAAGGTCTGGACTATAGGGTGGGTGAGGAACTGTCTTGATGCCCATCTTGGTCAAATAGTCTGTGACAAGGATGGAGTTGTTGACTGATGCATGGTCCTGCTGGAAATGCCACTAACCCGATTTGAATAGTACTAGGCTCTTCCTATGGAATCCCTTCCTGAATTCCCTTACAACCTCAACAGAGTAACTCTAACCCGAACCCGTTGGCCAGTCAACTCTGATGTATTGACTTCAATACTCCTCCCAAACCTCCCATTATCCGTCAGAGACTCCCTGCCTTCCTTGAATCTCTTATGCCACTCAAAAACTGATGATTCCTGCAAGATAGTTGAAAAGCAGTCTGAAGCATTCCATAAGTTTCTGTGGCTTCATTTTTTCCAAGTTTAAAACACAATTTTATTGCATATCGTTCTTCTAAAGTGTCCTCACGTCCATATTGCATTTTTGAAATTCACCAGCTGTGACAATCAGGTTTTAGTAGGGTGTATTCCAATTGCTGCTGAAGCTGTTCCTTGGAAGCTGAAATCATAAAAATTGGTCAGTCATCTCATAAGCTATATAGCTATAACATAGTGAATTTTCAAGAGTATACGACAATTTGAAATGCCTGTACAAAAAAAGGCACCACGTATCTTACGAGTTAACACTCTGCTCTTGTAACATCAAGAATCATAAATAAGCACATATGATCACGCTGTAACTGGGACTTAGAATACGCTGACTGTATCGTCTGCTGAAAAGTCAGAACCTCTTTTTAAAAACGGTCTGTGTATGACATTTATCTGCGTCTGATAGAGCGGCTCCGGTTCTAGAGATCATCTTTGTGAGGAGCAGCCCTTTAAAAAACATTACTCCCAGGTACACTCTGAATCAGGGTGGTACTACCTTTTAGGACCGAATATGTGGGTTAAATAGATCTTTTCAAAATAATTCATATTCAAGAGAACTATATTCACCCATTAAATAACCCTATTATGTGACAACTAACTACATTTGCTCATTCGGCAAGGACTGAAGAATACAACAACAGTACCTATGCAGAGGGGTAAGACTTCTCCAGTGAGGGTCCTGGATATGAGACTTAACAATCTGATGGTGAAGATCCTGTAATGCTGGAGCTTTGGAAATGTGGCGTACCCCTTCTTTGTTATCACTCCCAGGTCCAATCTGGCCTGGAGTGGTAGCACCTGATAGGGTCCTTTCTATGGGTCTAATAGAACTAAACAGTATTACACAAAACTGAATTGTTTGAAATTGACTGTTTTTATATTTATCTGTGTGTTTAAACTGTGTATCTATGCTAAACTGAATTGTCTAAAATCGAACTGTTTTGATATTTGATTGCATATAACCAAAAAAAAAAAAAAAAAATGTACTTACGCTAAAGTAAATTGTTTGAAATAGAACTGTTTTGACATTTAACTGTGGATATACAAAAAATGTACTTATGCTAAACTGAGATGTTTGAAATGAAGCCGTTTTTGATATTTCGACTGCGTATTTACACTAAACTGAATTGTTTGAAATAAAACCATTTTGACATTTAACTATGTGAAAACAAAGAAAAACTGTACTTATACTTAACTGAATTGTTTTAAACTTTTATCAAAATGATTTAATTCGGAGTTGAATGACCGGAAAAGGGTTGATATGCTGTAAAACAAACCAAAAAAAGACAAAAAACCAAACCCAACAACAACAACAAAAAAACAACCAAGCTCTTGAGAGATAACTAACAGCACAAAAATTAAAGCATGCTCCTACAATTAATCCGATTCTCGAATCAATATGCAAAAAAATAAACCTAGGCATATTGACAGGCCGTAAAAATTAACCAATAAGACAAACGCATGTGCTTAGAGTTCTGAAATATTTTCTCATACAAATTGGGAAACACAGACATAAGCACACTTACACACACACGCAGGCACACCGATAAAAACAAATATATACACCGACAAAAACACAAGCATGTCCACAAACACAAACACACTTTCTGTTGTGAACTAGCCAATCGTAACTTTTCTGTGAGTAGTTAAAGTGGTTCATGACTACTTATTACTGCTGTTTAAAGCAGTGGCCACAAAACATACTGAGACATCTTCATCATCCTCATCATCATGTCGTGCCACTAGCACGGATATCCCTGGCCCTCGCTCGACACTTTTCCCTATCGTTCATCGCCTTTGGCAGGTCTTCAAGGCTACATCCCGTATCCTCACATAGCTGCTGAATGTATGTTCGAGCTGATCGTCCTGCTTTTTCTCAGCCATATAGGGGGTCCATAGGAGTATATCACTTTTAAGCTCGTCCCTGCTTCTCCAGCAGTGTCCTACATGCCTGGTTCGTCTAACTTGGATAGTTTTCGTGATGGGAAGTAGGTGGCCGTATAGTTGGTGTCTTGTTAAGTGTTGCCGTCAGGACTTGTTCAATATTGCTGGCAGCATTCTTGTGTAATTGCCGTCTAGCTTCTTCTCCAGCCGTTTTGTTAGCGTCCATGTAGTGCATCCATACTGCAGTATCGATACGGCAGATGCTTGGACGAAACTGCGATTCATTTTATCGGTTAGGTCTGATTTCCATATGATCGAGAGCCTATCGATAGCTGTCCATGAGACCTCTTAAACGAACCATTTATGCAATAACGAACCATTTATGCAATAACAATTCTTAGCATTCTGCTACGAAACACTAGGACGTACGTACGTACGTACCAGTATACCGAAACATTCCGGTATACAACACTTTTACACACGCATAAAAGTAAAGCAGATATAAAGATGCACTCTAATAGGGACATATTTAGTGCAACGGTTATCGTAGTTGGAAATGAAATCCGTAACCCAAGTTAAAATTGTTGCTGAAGCTATTTGCCTTTCACTTCGTCTTAGGAAAGGCATGAAAACATCTGTTCTCTCGCCAGCTATGACTAAGTAGAAAGCAGACTGGGTTCCCAAGCCTTGTTAAAGCAACCTTTCTAGGTTGGTTGGTTGGTTGTTTTGTTTTACGGTGTATCAACCCTTTTCGGATCATTTAACAGTGTATTAAATCTCAAACAATTCAGTTTAGTATAAGTATACAGTTTAGTCCTATTTACCCCATAGATCGGACCCTATCCGGTGCTACCACTCCGGGCCAGAAAGGAGCTGGGAGCAATGGCAATCAAGGGCTACTCCGCATTCCCCAAAGCTTTAGCATTACTGGAAACTCAGCATCGGATAGTTTAGTATCATATCAAGAACACTCGTTAGGGGAGTCTTTCTCCTCTACAGAGAAGCAGTCGGTGTATTCTACAGCCCCAGCCGACTGGGTAAGCCTGTCTAGGAGAAGGAAAACTCTGATATCTAACAGCTGTGCTCAGTTTAAAAAATGTCCTGGTGTTACATTCTACGAGTGGCAGAATAGAAGGGTTAATCTATTCACAGGCAAAGACTCACGCAGACAGACAAATACACAAGCTGACATACTCCTACTCAAACAAACTGAACAAAGAAAATTTCTCATAATGAAAAGTACCAAATAAGAGGATTGTCCAACGTTCATCTTTTCAATGGAATAAACCGGTTTATCTTAATTCAACTTTTAAAATTTTGGCCTTTTTAGCAGAGTTATTATTTCAACCTTTAGCGAGAGTGGGAGGTTGTCATTTCAGACTCATGCGTAGGTATGTATTTAATTGATTATTTTTCTCTTTTTATCTTTGAATCTCAAGGATTCATTATTTGCTATTGTGGCTTCCGTCATGATTCAACAGTTCTGTAACCTTTGTGTAGTTATATCTTAAGCGGCTAAGAAATGATGGAGGCCGTTGTTTAGATTTAGCGGATCTTTCGTCGATGACGTCTTCCACCCACGACCACCACAATCAGCGATCGTTGATACTGTTTTCCGACTTCCGTTTACACTTACTTTTTTGTCGGGAGGACTGCTTCAGTTTTCGGAAGAGTAGTATTTCATCATGTTGTTTAGGAGAACTGAATCCCCCTGAATTAGGCTCAATGTTGTTGGTTTAACTAAGTAAATGAGTAAATTTGGCGACCATAGTCGAGGATGACTCGAAGGCTCCCTTTTCGATAGCTACTGCACCAAAGTGTAGGGGAGGGTGCTACTCCTTTCCATGGATTGCTCTACTTTACCCTTGATCTTTACCTTATAATGCTGAGTGTTAAGCAAGGTGGTATCAAGTACCATTTTTGAGTCTTTGGTATGATTCGACCTGTGATTGAATCCAGGTCTCTCGAGTCATTGGCGAACACTATAACCCTTATAACAATGTCCGGTTGTTGGTTTAAGCACACTTAATTTTTTGTCATTTCGGTCAAAGAATCATCCTTACGTTCTTATCTTATTACGAAACTCAAAATATTGATATGTAAAAAGTAAAATTGACGAGCGTTGTCGAGGGCGACCAGAAGGCTCCCTTTTCAATAGCTACTACACCGAGGTGTAGGGGACTGCACAACTCCTTTATATTGCTGAGTGTTAAGCAAGGAGGTATCAAGTACCGTTTTTATCGTCTTTAGTATGACGCGACCTGGGATTGAACCCAGGTCTCCCGGACCAATGGTGAACACTTACCCACTAGGCCAAGAGTCAAAATTAATTACAGTTCCAATAAGACTAAAGCTAAAACTGCTATATTTTCCCTTATATAAAATGGTGAGTTGAGGACAAAAAGCTGGTACTCTAGATGAGTGGACAGATGTCACCTCAGTGAAAAAGTAGCTGATTCAATATATCCTCTGAGAACGGACAAAGAGTAAGAACAATCCTCTAATCTGAATTAAATAAGGCGCATGAAATACCGCCGAAAATACCATTTATGACTGACAAATAGAAATCACTGGACGATACAACTGTCAAAACATGTGAACGATGTAATTAATGAAAGATTTTGCATATAAACTATATTGTAAAATATCGTATTAACCGAATATCTAAAAATTAAAACCCAAAGCTTTAAAGATGCCCAGGAGTACAGTGCTTTGTAAATAATTAAAATTTATTTATAGCTGTATTTACCACCACCTCGGCTTTGTTGCGAAAATAAGGTCAGTTTTTTAAATGGAGTACAGTTGGTTTAAATTCAATTTTTTTTTCCAAGACCAATCGCTATAGTAAGGTTAACAGGCCCAGTCTTTGACTAATTTTCTTTGAACTGGCTGGTAGCAGTTGGATTCATGCCTTTCAAAAATCACCAAGTGACCATTCCTATTTGATCATATTAATTTTAAAACAAATTCATTTATCCCCTAAATGGTTCTCCAGTAAGTACTACTATTCTGGGTCGTATGGGATATAGAAATATGTATTTACCCAAACTCTCCCTTAAGGACAGGATGTAACACAAGGTCACCTTTATAAAGCATATTTGAATAAGAAATCTTTCTTTTCCCTTGACAAGTTGCTTGACCTTGACTAAAGAACCAAATCTTCACAACTAGTTGACCATAGCCCGGTAGGTGGGGGAGAATTAATCGAACCACGTCATTTCCAAGTGCATTAGCGCATATTGAAACGCAAACAGCCTTGTCAAGGATTTGAACTCGTGTGACCGATCCAATTTTCTACGAAGATGTGTGAAAACCTGTATATTTTCAAATTATTAGACAAGAGAGGTTAAACTGCACTGCCAACGGTTGATTTTGGTTGCTAACGTTAGACTTAAACCCCTGAGAAATGCATGAACCCTCTTATCCCCGTCAGTTATAGGTTAAATCGTATAACTGCTGTTCTTCTTTCAGGTTGGTATTAAATAACACACGATGGTTGATGTGCTATTAAATAAAGAAATAAAAGAGAAGATAGTAAAAACTGGAGATGCCTAAAGATTTATTAAAAACCCAACTAATCATAATAATAAAAACGTATAATGACCAGATGATTTCCCTCAGGCGAGTGACAACGAGTCATTAGTCTGTGCAGCAAACTTCACTGATGGGAATACGTGGTTGTCTAAAAAGTAATATGTTTATTTCTTTTGTTGGAAACCGCGGGTGTAAACATGCTGATTAATATTGAAAACTTGGAAATGACGTGGTTCGATTAATTCTTCCCCGCCTACCGGGCTATGGTCAACTAGTTGTGAAGATTTGTCTAACGGCACAGTGGAATTAGCATCTCTTTTACCTCAACATCAAAGATTTGAAGATATGTTGTCAGCAAATCTCGAAAACCCTCGATCTTTCTGTTATCGTAAAGGCGTTTGGATATCTCGCAGTTTGGCGTGACATTCCGTTTGAAGTTGATGGCAGGGCAATTTTTTGGCACCAGATCTCCTGTCTTTGTGTGTCGTCTGTCTTTTCTGCTTGAGATTTACTCGTTATTCTTATCGAATCAGTGGTAGTTCTTGTGAACCTGATGACGACTTCAGTTGTTTCCAGGGCTTTCGATATTGTTCTATTCCTCGTTGGAATTGCATTTATTGAGTGGAAGACATTAACGGACTTAAAATAGTGGAAGTAATCAAGATTTTAAATTTTTTGTCATTAAATTTTAAGACTTCTAATAGAATTTTGCATTTATTTATTCATCCCTCTGAATGATCCGTCTGCGAAATAGGGTTATTTTTTATGCAGTGTTTACTAGGTTTGAAATCAGAGTTTTCCTTCCGACAGGTTGCCATACCAAGGCTAAATAACCCAACCTGCTTTACTATTTTACTCATGGCTGGAAGCAGAATAGTTGGATTCTCACCTTTCTCGATGGTATTAGTTCTATGTGAAATGAAAACAATCTCGTCTAGGATTTGAACTCGAATCACCTTGTCCATTTCTAACGCCGGTAGCCATTACACCAGGGGCACCTTCAAACCGAATATCATAATCAGTCCTGGGCTCCAGTTGTAAAACATGAAAATTGGTGTGTAATATTGAGATCGAAGTGTATACAAAAAAGAATGACAAAATTGTTTTTTTAAAAAAGGAAAAGATTATAGCTATAGGGAGATATGTGAGGAATTAAGATTAAGTTCTTTACTAGAAAGGAGAATATGAAGTAAGCTATTAGAAATTTTCAAAATAATAACATTTCTAATTATGGTGGACGTGTTTTTCAATATATTTCTTCGAATTGAGAATTTACTCTCAAGACGGATTTCAAAAGGTAAGTAAAAAACTAAACAATTGGATTTTTTTTTGTTAATCGTGTAATATATCTTAGGAAAAAATACCTTATCAAAAACAACAAAAGTGTTGAAACTTTTAAGATTTGATTAAATGTTTTAAAAATATGGTGAGAAAAAGAATTTAAGAAGTCATTATGGTGAACAATTGGATGAATTACTTACCAGAATTTGATCAGTGGTGAAATGGTAGATTTCGGGGAATCTAACAAGATGATAAAGACAAGTGGAAAGATGGATAAATCAGAGACTTACCAAAATTCTAGTTGTGACATTTCATTTTTTTATTCAAGAATTTCTTCAGACTAAACATATTTTTTTAGTCGAAAGAAATTCTTGAAGAATGAAATATCACTACTAAACACTTCGTAAGTGTCTGATTTATCCATATCTTTAATTTGATCAATTAAAAATATCATATTAAATTTTAGTCTATTCTGTGCAGATCTCTTCTTTTAAGGTTCATGTAGGAAGATAGTTGAGTGACAAAATAGCTAAAATGCTGAACTGTAACTTCGAAGTTATCGAGTTCGAACTCCCGTTTTGCTATTAGATTCACTTTTGGACTTAAACCCCTGAGAAATGCATGAACCCTCTTATCCCCGTCAGTTATAGGTTAAATCGTATAACTGCTGTTCTTCTTTCAGGTTGGTATTAAATAACACACGATGGTTGATGTGCTATTAAATAAAGAAATAAAAGAGAAGATAGTAAAAACCGGAGATGCCTAAAGATTTATTAAAAACCCAACTAATTATAATAATAAAAACGTATAATGACCAGATGATTTCCCTCAGGCGAGTGACAACGAGTCATTAGTCTGTGCAGCAAACTTCACTGATGGGAATACGTGGTTGTCTAAAAAGTAATATGTTTATTTCTTTTGTTGGAAACCGCGGGTGTAAACATGCTGATTAATATTGAAAACATGGAATTTATTTTTACTCTTGAGAATACATGTTCAGCTAAGTAATCGTAGGTTATTACAAATGCATCTAGTTAAGTTTATCACGAAAACGGAACACAATATACAATTGTAAGTCAAACCAAAAGAAAACGCGACAGGAAAGTCTAACAAGTTAACTCAGGCTAACGGAGATGGAATTCTATTTTGTTAGACCTTTTTAGGTTGTACAGGGCGTTTTTGTATGACTGGGAGACTGAACGTTGAATCCTGTTCGCATCGATCTGAGACTCTATAAACTAAAGAAAAAATCAACAAAAATCGATTTTCTAAAATCTAATCAACGTTTGACTTTAAGAATATTTGGTGATGCATTAATCAAGTGATATTTAATTCAGGTAGCTAACCAGAAAAAAAAAACATTAACATTATTTTCTATAACACTTTCTGGAGACAAAAATTTGGCCAAAGAATATTTTGTAGCATGTATCAATATGAACTGGTGGCCTCTATTACACGGAGTACATGTAGGAGTTGTTGGAAGGTGACCAGGTTTATTTTAAGGACAGGGGTTATGCGTACTCGCAGATGACGTCCTGATCGGTTCGTAGAAATCATTGAATACGCGAAAGTTCTGAGGAAGAATGTACAGTGCCACTACTGGAGAGAGCAGTGACACAAGAGGCACAAGATGCACAGGAAAATAAAGAATACACACCATTGAAGTTGTTTGAGAGGACTGATACAAAGTCTAATTTACCAATTCTACAGACACTTTTCTTCCTGTGCTCTTTTGACTAATGTTGAATTCTAGATATTTTGAATTTAATCTTTCCAATTATTATAAAAGGTCAATCAGTTGTTTGTTTGTTTGTTTGTTTCAATTATTAATCTCCTCGGTCATCTCAGGAATCTCCTCAATGCTCACAACCCAGTCTACTGGGGCTGTAAAATACACCGGCAAAATATCTGCAGAGGAGTAGGAACCCCACAACGAGTGTTCTGGATATGACACTAAACAATGTTAGAGTTTTGGTTAATGTGGAGTACCCCTTTATTGCAATCATTCCCTAGTCTACTTGGCCCGCAGTGGTAGCACCTGATAGTTTCCTATCCATGGGTCAAATAAAACTGTTTCATATTTAAACTGTGAGCAAAAAATTACTTTTACATGAGTGAATCGCTTGAAATAGAACTGTTTGATTATTTACTTGTGTGCAAATAAAGCATTAATGTTTAATTGAATTGTTAATGATACATAAACATATTTCGAACCATTTAACTGAGTGCAAAAGAATGAGCGTAGCTCGGTTAAAATTGTTATCAACAAAATGTTTGGATAAATAATATATACTACATATATATGTACAAAGAAGATTTGGCATTAAATAACCTACAGTGGTTGAGGTGCTATAAAACCAAATCTCAATGGTCAAAAGTGGATCTTCGTATCAAGCATTTTCAAGATCTTTATCAATTTGGCTTGCCGAAAATTGGAGAAATCTTTTTTGATCTTCAAGCGGTATTTCCGTACTAATATTATGCATACACTTGTGTTTTATCTTTTAGAAGATTCTCGAAGTATTAAAATAAAATTTTCACAGAAAATAAAACGTCATTCCCAATTTCTGGCCCCTTTTATCAGTTTAGACGAAAATCATCAAACGGGTTTAGAAAAAACAAAAACAAACAAAACAAAAAAACAAAGCACACACACACACACACACACACACACACACACACACACACACACACACACACACACTAAGGAAGCAAATTAGTCAAATCATAACCAAGTCACAAGACAGACTGGATCGGGACAGTTTCGCTTCGTGCTATCTAACTGAATAATGTGCTAGTACGTCCGGTTCGTGTACCACAAAGTAATTCCTACCGTGAGTATGACAGTAAACATATGATGAGGTTAGTTCAAGAAATCTGGAAAGTTGGAAGTATTCATCTATTGCCATTACTCTAAGGTCCACTGTGAGCGAGTGTAATAGTACGTGTTACGGTTCCATTTGTGGGTCAAATGGATCTGTTTAAAATCGTTAGCACTAGATAGAAATATTTGAAACTATATAATTCTGAGCAAATTATTTTAATTAAGGTTGCCCACGACTCTGGTGTTGTCGAATACACAGACTGCAACATTATTGAGGGGGTAAGATCCCCCCCAAACCGACAAGTGTCCAAGGCATGACACTACACAATCTGATGGTGAGGTTCCAGTGATCCTGTAGCTATGGGGAATGTGGAGCACGCCTTCATTGCAATCGCTCCCAGGTCCACTCTGGCTCTGAGAGGTAGCACCTGATAGGACCCTATCTAAGGGTTAAATAAAGCTAATCTGCGTACGTATGCTAAACTAAATTACTTGAAATTGAACTGTTTTGATATTTAAACTGTGAACTTATGTTAAACTGAATGGTTTGAAACAGATCTGTTTTTAATTGTTTGGTTGGTTGGTTGGTTCGTTGGTTGGTTGGATTTTATGGCATATCAACCTTTGTATGTTATTAAACGCCAAATCTATTTTTATGTAAATAATCAGTTCTATTTAAAACAATTCAGTTTAGCATGAGTACACAGTTTAATTGTCAAAAACATTTCTATTTCAACCTATTCAGTTTATTCAGTTATATATAACAATTCAGTTTAGTGTAAATACAGTTTCAATGTCAAAAACAGTTCTATTTCGAATAATTCAGTTTAACATAAGCTCGCAGTTTAAATGTAAGTACGGTTTAATTGTCAAAAACATTTCTATTTCAAGCTATTCAGTTTCATTAAACAATTCAGTTTAGTATAAGTATGCCGCTAGTTCTATTTAACCCATAGATAGGACCCTATCAGATGCTACCACGCTGGGCCAGATTGGCCCTGGGAGCAATGGCAATGAAGCAGGGGGGCTCCGTATTCCCCAAAGCCCTAGCATTGCTGGGACATCACCATCAGGCTGTTTAGTGTCATATCTAGGACACTCATTGGGGGTGGGTCTTACCACTCTGCAGAGGTGCAGTCAGTGTATTCTACAGCCCCAGCTGACAGGGCAATACCCAGTTAAATGTCAAACAATTTTATTTCAGATAATTCAGTTTAGCATAAGTACACATTTTGACGTCAAAACAGTTCTATTTCGAGCAATTCAGTTTAGCATTAGTACGCAGTTTAAATGTCAAAACAGTTCTATTTTAAATAATTCAATTTAGCATAAATACGCAGTTTAAATGCAAAATTCAATATCGTGAAGGAAGCACGGTTTAGTTCTATTTAACCCATAGATAGGACCCTTATTAGGTGCTACCAGTCTGGGTCAGAGTGGACCTGGGAACAATGGCAATAAAGCGGTACTCCGCATTCCCCAAATCCCCAGCATTACTGGAACCTCACCATCAGATTGTTTAGTGTAATATCCAGGAAACTCATTGGGGGTGGGTCTTACCCCTCTGCAGAGGTGCTGTCGGTGTATTCTACAGCCCCAGCCGACTGGGCAAAACTGTTTTTGACATAGAAACTGTACTTGCACCAAAGTGAATTTTTTTAATTAGAACTGTTGGACTAAACTGAATGGCTTGAAAGATAAATGTTTTTGACAATTAAACTATATATAATTGTTTAAAATAGGACAGATTATTTCTATAAAAATGGCTTTGGCGTTAAATAACCTACTTAGGCTGATATGCCATAAAACCTAATCAACCAACAAACCAACCAACCAATAATCATTGAAGCTATAATGAGCGTTATAACTAGTTATTTAAAACTATCAAATTGCTAGGAAAATAGTAGTGTTACTTAGGAAAATTCAAAACAATCTGTGTAGGAATAAATGATTCTTAAGTAGGAATAGTTAATTTAAACCTTATATTTTTTGTATTAGATTAGAATACTTGATTACCTTATAAATTTTGTATAAGATTAGAATACTTGATAACCTTATAATTTTTGTATAAGATTAGAATACTTGATAACCTTAAAATTTTTGTATTAGATTAGAATACTTGATAACCTTAAAATTTTTGTATAAGGTTAGAATACTTGATAACCTTATAATTTTTGTATTAGATTAGAATACTTGATAAACTTATAATTTGTGTATTAGATTAGAATATTTGATAACCTTATAATTTTTGTATAAGATTAGAATACTTGATAACCTTATAATTTTTGTATTAGATTAGAATACTTGATAAACTTATAATTTGTGTATTAGATTAGAATACTTGATAACCTTATAATTTTTGTATTAGATTAGAATATTTGATAACCTTAAAATTTTTGTATAAGATTAGAATACTTGATAACCTTATAATTTTTGTATTAGATAAGAATACTTGATAATCTTATAATTTTTGTATTAGATTAGAATACTTGATAACCGTATAATTTGTGTATTACATTAGAATATTGATGACCTTATAATTTTTGTATAAGATTAGAATACTTGATAACCTTATAATTTTTGTATAAGATTAGAATACTTGATGACCTTATAATTTTTGTATAAGATTAGTTTACTTGATAACCTTATAATTTTTGTATAAGATTAGAATACTTGATAACCTTATAATTTTTGTATTAGATTAGAATACTTGATAACCGTATAATTTGTGTATTACATTAGAATATTGATGACCTTATAATTTTTGTATAAGATTAGTTTACTTGATAACCTTATAATTTTTGTATAAGATTAGAATACTTGATAACCTTATAATTTTTGTATAAGATTAGAATACTTGATGACCTTATAATTTTTGTATAAGATTAGTTTACTTGATAACCTTATAATTTTTGTATGAGATTAGAATACTTGATAACCTTATAATTTTTGTATTAGATTAGAATACTTGATAACCTTATAATTTTTGTATTAGATTAGAATACTTGATAACCTTATAATTTTTGTATTAGATTAGAATATTTGATAACCTTAAAATTTTTGTATAAGATTAGAATACTTGATAACCTTATAATTTTTGTATTAGATAAGAATACTTGATAATCTTATAATTTTTGTATTAGATTAGAATACTTGATAACCTTATAATTTTTGTATTAGATTAGAATACTTGATAACCGTATAATTTGTGTATTACATTAGAATATTGATGACCTTATAATTTTTGTATAAGATTAGAATACTTGATAACCTTATAATTTTTGTATAAGATTAGAATACTTGATAACCTTATAATTTTTGTATTAGATTAGAATACTTGATAACCTTATAATTTTTGTATAAGATTAGAATACTTGATAACCTTATAATTTTTGTATTAGATTAGAATACTTGATAACCTTATAATTTTTGTATAAGATTAGAATACTTGATAACCTTATAATTTTTGTATTAGATTAGAATACTTGATAATCTTATAATTTTTGTATTAGATTAGAATACTTGATAACCGTATAATTTGTGTATTACATTAGAATATTGATGACCTTATAATTTTTGTATAAGATTAGAATACTTGATAACCTTATAATTTTTGTATAAGATTAGAATACTTGATAACCTTATAATTTTTGTATTAGATAAGAATACTTGATAATCTTATAATTTTTGTATTAGATTAGAATACTTGATAACCGTATAATTTGTGTATTACATTAGAATATTGATGACCTTATAATTTTTGTATAAGATTAGAATACTTGATAACCTTATAATTTTTGTATAAGATTAGAATACTTGATAACCTTATAATTTTTGTATTAGATTAGAATACTTGATAACCTTATAATTTTTGTATAAGATTAGAATACTTGATAACCTTATAATTTTTGTATTAGATTAGAATACTTGATAACCTTATAATTTTTGTATAAGATTAGAATACTTGATAACCTTATAATTTTTGTATTAGATAAGAATACTTGATAATCTTATAATTTTTGTATTAGATTAGAATACTTGATAACCGTATAATTTGTGTATTACATTAGAATATTGATGACCTTATAATTTTTGTATAAGATTAGAATACTTGATAACCTTATAATTTTTGTATAAGATTAGAATACTTGATAACCTTATAATTTTTGTATTAGATTAGAATACTTGATAACCTTATAATTTTTGTATAAGATTAGAATACTTGATAACCTTATAATTTTTGTATTAGATTAGAATACTTGATAACCTTATAATTTTTGTATTAGATTAGAATACTTGATAACCTTATAATTATTGTATTAGATAAGAATACTTGATAATCTTATAATTTTTGTATTAGATTAGAATACTTGATAACCTTATAATTTTTGTATTAGATTAGAATTCTTGATAACCTTATAATTTTTGTATTAGATAAGAATACTTGATAACCTTATAATTTTTGCATTAGATTAGAATACTTGATAACAGTGAAAACAAATCATTATTAAACATGAATGGTGACTTGAGACAATATAATTGTGTATAGATTATAAGTATTATAGAGGAATACTTGATTCTTTATAACCGTGTTAAGATTAGATAGGAATACTTAAAACTATATAACAGTATGCAAACAAATGGTTATTATTAAATAGGAATGGCTACTTTAAACTATGAAATTGCATGGTTTAATCTACACAGAGTAGTGGCTAACGTGCTGGATTGTGACTTTAAAGTAAGCAAGTTCGAACTCCAGTTGAGCAATAACTTTCACTTTTGGACAAATTAACTTGGGAAAGATATGAAACTACTTATATCCCAACTATGGGTAAATTGTATCACAACTTTTATTTTACAAGAATGGCTATGAAGGTTGATATGCCATTAAATAAAGAAACCAAAACAAACTATAAAGTTGATCACAAATTGAAATATACTTGAAGACATAGAAATGTATGTAAATTGGTTGTATTAAGAATAGGTTTTTGGTGATTTGTTTAATGGCATACCAACCTTCGTGGCTTAATCAATGCCAAAATCATCCTTGTAAAAGAATCGTGGTACTATTTAACCATTAGGTGGGAGGATAACGCGCTCATACATTTCCCATTGCCCTAGTGGGAGAGTGTTCGCCAATGACCCGGGAGACCAGGGTTCAATTCCAGGTCGAGTCATAACAAAAGCTCAAATGATATTTGATACCTTGTTGCTTAATACTTAGCATTATAATGTACGTATCAAGATTAAAGTGGTGCACCCTCCCCTATATCTTGGTGTAGTAGCTATTGAAAAGAGAGCCTTTTATTCGCCCTCGACTACGGTCAACAACTTTTTATTTTACTTAGATTTACCAGGAGTATTGTTCCGAAAGTGAACATAATAGCGCGACTGGAGTGCGAACTCTCTAACTATGATGTCACAGTTCCGATTGTTGGCCATTATGCCACGGGTATTTCCCTGGAAAGGTACTTGAAATTATATTTGTTTACCAATGATTATCATTAGTTATTTGAAGCTATCTTGTTGGCAACCGTAGTCGAGGGTGATCCGAAGGCTCCTTGTTCTATAGCTACTACACCAAGGTGTAGGAGAGTGCGCTACTCCTTTCCCTAGATTGCTCCACTTTACCTCGATCCTTACCTTATAATGCAGAGTTTTAAGCAAAGTAGCATCAAGTACCATTTTTTGAGTCTTTGGTATGACTCGAACCCAGATCTCCCGGGCCATTTACGTACACTCTAACCGTTAGGCCAATGTCCGGTAAAGCTATCTTACTGCTTGTAAAAAAAAAACTTGACTTCGGCTTTGATGAACCCAGCAAGGATTGAAATGCCATAAAATCAACCTAACAAAGAAACATTATTCCGCTCTCCTCTCGGAACGAGGCAAGATTGATGAATATATTTGTAATAATGACTTTGGCCATCAAGCTCGTTATCTACGCGGAATAGCTAAAACACTGAAGAGACCACGAGTGATGAAGTACAAATTAGGACCATAAAGTGTCTAAAATGTCACTTTGGTCGTTGCTATTTGTCCACACGTAAATGAAGATAAGGAAAGAAGAAATCTTTCTGGAGAGAGCAGATAGAAATATGGTTAATTATAAGAAATGACTCGCCGGTGGAAAATCGTTACCTGGTGTCGGGTCTCTTAGGAGAGTGTGCATTGTGAGGTCAGTGATTAATGGCCACTGGTGTTAAAGTATTTAAGACCACAGGCCAGATAAGGTTAGGTCGCGTTCCTCTTTTCAACGCATGCACTTTGCCCATAGGCGAAGAAGAAGCTGACTCTTCAAATATAGACGCAAATTGAAATTCTCCGAGAATAGAATCAATGCCTGTTCGGTGTCGACTGACTAAACAGAAGGTGTATTCTACGTGACCTGATGATAAATGTTACCTGATGTAAAATTAAAATTCTTCAGGAATAAATGACACACCCAACTTCTTTTATATAAGAAAAGTTAAACGAAATCCCTTTAATCTGTGTAAAGGATGAAACTTTTTGAAGCTGAATAAGAAACGATTGTAAAGGAAATTGTTCTAGCCATTACGTGTTGATAATTTGTTCAACACATTGGTGTATTGATGATGCCGCTATCGGTCAATTTTATTTATCTTAATGATCGTTCTGTTTGTCTGTGGGTGTCATTTTCTTGGCTTAGTTGATTGGCTTGATTTATCTAACGACATTTTCACCATTATAGATTATTTAAAGCCAAATCTTGACTAATTTCTTGATGCTTCATTAAAATCATAACTATTTATAATTTTAAATGTACGATTTAAATCATTTGTATTTGTGTAATTCATTTATAATTATAATCTAACAAGTATTAGCTCTTCGTGTTAGAATAGCTGCAGACTATGGCAGAGTAGAGCTGACTCTGTATTCTTTACAACTCTGAAGGGGAGCCTAAATAGTGGATAATTTTTTGAGTCATACTCAGTGAATGTGTTCCAATATCTGTCGACTTATGGCAACCATCGATTTTTAGGATTATACGGGTAAACTCATCGTTTATTTTAGATTCGAGTAAAGGATTTAAGTTTTTAAACTGCAATTTGAACATTTTTGCTTTACCTTATTGTTTCTCAGAACCAATGATCTATAAAACGTAAATAGTTGCAAACTGTTTGAAAATGAATGAACAACACTGGAAAGAAAAAAATTAATAAAAGCACACAGATCAAAAGATGAAAACTACGTACAGTACACAGATCAAAAGAAAAAGAAAAACAAGTACAGATCATAGATAAAAAGGATAAAACTAAGTACAGTCCCCAAATCAAAAGAAGAAATAAGTACAGCTCACAGATCAAAAGAAGAAAACTAAGTACAGCACATATAGCAATTGAAGAAAACTACGTACAGTAGACAGATCAAAAGAACAAAAAACAAAACAAAACAAAAAAAAAAAACAAGTACTGATCATAAATAAAAAGGAGAAAACTAAGTACAGTCCCCAAATCAAAAGATGAAATAAGTACAGCACATAGATCAGAAGAAGAAAACTAAGAACAGTCAACAGATCATTAAAAAGTACGCCACATAGATCAAAAGAAGAAAATTTAGTGCAGTCCACAGATCAAATGAAGAAAATAAAGTACAGCCCATAGATCAAATGAAGAAAACTAAGTACAGCCCGTTGATCAAAAGAAAAGAAATTAAATAAAGCACATAGATAAAAAGAAGAAAACTAAGTTGAGCACACAGATCAAAAGGTACAAAGCATTTACTTTTTCTTAGATGAATCCGTATTCCTATGACGTCATTGTAAGGGAATCAAAAGTAACGTGATATCGTCGTAGAAAATGGAATCGTCATTCTGAGTTCAAATCCTGAACGAAACTGTTTATATTTCCTTTAACACTTATTCCTTTGTGAAAGACATGGATCTACGAAATTTTTATTCACTCCAGTCGGCCCCATCAGTTATGGGCTTTTAACCTTCTTAAGTCAACCAGTCTAGAAGAAGAAAAAGTCTGAATTCTTTATGCCATATCCTGTCCTTGGTGGAATGTTTGAGTTTATATTTTCAAAGAAAATGAAACAGCTAGTCTGGAACAAAAGTTGGGAATAGAATAGTTCGGTATACTCTGTTGTTTTATACACACACACACACACACACACACACACCCATATATATATATATATATATATATATATATATATATATATATATATGATTTCCCACTAAGTGAGGAGCCATGCACCATCGACTCCTGCGAAGCTAATTCGAAAAAATACTTGGTGCTTTCCCCGAATTGGAGTGCTTCTGGATCCAGGCTATGAAGGGATGGCTTCCTGAGACCAGACAAACCACCCAATACCAACCAATCAAGGCAAGCCTGAGTGAGAGTATAGTGGATTTGTTGGTTGGTTGGTTGGTTGGTTGTCTGGGTTTTATGGCATATCAACCTTTCTAGGTTATTTAATGTCAAATCTAGTTTTATAGAAATAATCAGTTCTATTTCAAACAATTCAGTTTAGCATAAGTAGAGTTTAATTGTCAAAAACATTTCTATTTCAAGCTATTCAGTTTATTCAAACAGTTATAAATCAAACAGGGTGTCCTTGTGGTGTAATGGTTAAAGCGCTGGACTGCGGAATCGTAGTAAGCGAGTTCGTACTCCAATCGCTCTATTACGTTCACTTTCGGGCAAATACCATTGGGAAAGGTATGAATCACTTTATTCTCCCAACTATGGGTTAAATAGTATCACTACTGTTCTTCTAGGAGAATGGCTTTGGCATTAAATAACCTACAAATTTGATATTTCATTAAAACAAAGAAACCAAACCTATAAATCAAACAATTCAGTTTAGTATAAGTATAGAATTTGTTTACACACAGTTAAATGTGAAAACAGTTCTATTCTAAACAAATCAGTTTAGTGCAGTTTCAATGTCAAAAACAGTTCAATTTCAAATAATTCAGTTCAGTATAAGTACGCAGTTTTTAGTTCTATTTGAGCCATTGATAAACGATAGCAATGAAAGGGTGCCTTACATTCCCCAAAGCTCCAGCATCACTGGAACCTCGGCATCAGATTGTTTAGTGTTATACCCCTTTGCAGAGATGCAGTCGGTGTATTCTACTGTCCTTGCCGACTGGGCTGTGGATTTGTACAACACAAAATGTATTGTAATCATATGAAGTCAGACTGACTCGTGTGTAGACTTTGTCTTCTCAAAATTTTACTTGATGCACGAGTTATAACCAAATCTCATTCCCATTTTTAGCAAATGAATAAACTGAATATTGCCGACATATTCTTCAAAGATATTTTCACTGACGGCCATGATGAGAAAGGGTGATTTTTAAATGATTTATAAAATACGGAAGTGATAGTATAAATGGAATATTAAATGATATACGAGGTGCTTTCAATAAGTTTCCAGACATTTTTTGTACAGGAATTTCCTATTGTCTAAGACTCTTGAAAATTCAGTATGTTATTGCTATACATCTTTTGAGATGACTGACTAATTTTTATGACTTTAGGTTCAAATCAACGGCTACAGCAGGAATTGGAATAAACCCGACTAAAGCCTGATTGTCACAGCTGGTGCATTTCAAAAATACAATCTGGACGTCAGGACACTTTAGAAGAACGGTATGCAATAAAATCGTGTTTTAAACTTGAAAAAATGCCACAGAAATGTATGAAATGCTTCAGACTGCTTTTGGAGCATCTTGCATGAATCGAGCATAAGTTTTTGAATGTCATAAGAGATTCAAGGAAGGCAGGGATTCCGTGATGGATGATGAGAGGTGTGGGAGGAGTAAGGAAGTCAGAACACAAGAGTTGATTGGCTAAATAATGAATTTCATGGATAAGAACCGCCGTGTGTCTATAGAGACAATAAGTGCACAATTTGACGTCAGTGTGGGAACTGTACACACAATTATTCCCGAGGAACTGAAGATACGGAATATTTGCGCGAAGTTTGTCCCAAGGGTGCTCTGAGAAGATCAGAAAGAAAGACGTTGTCATGACAGCAGGGAGATGGTCGAGATGATCAATTCAGATCCCGCAGTTCTTAATGCTCTGGTGACCTGCGATGAAAGCTGGATCTACTGCAATGACCCTGAGACCAAGAGACAGAGTTCCCAGTGGAAGCATGCTGGCTCTCTCAGACCCAAGAAGGCCAGACAAAGCAAATCCACACACAAACACTTGATGATTCCTTTTTTTTTTTTTTGACAGCACTGGCATGATCTTCATGCACTGGATTCCCATAGGACAGACAGTCAACAAAGAATACTATGTTATGGTTTTAAGGGAGTTCAGGAAGAGATTCTGTCGGAAGAGGCCAGCAGTCTTCAAATCGGGTCAGTGGCATTTCCAGCATGAGAATGCACCAATCAATAACTCCATCCTTGCCACAGACTATTTGACCAAGATGAGGATCAAGACGGTTCCTCACTCTCCCGATAGTCCAGATCTTGCTCCCTGTGACTTTTGGTTATTCCCTAATCTCAAGGAAAAACTTAGAGGCTGTCGTTATGAGACAATTGAGGAGATGAAAGAGGCTGTGATGAATGTCATTCACACGCTCACACAAGAGGAGTTCCATGGGGCCTTCCCGAAGTTGTTGGAACGGTACAAGTGCATTACAGCCGGAGTAGATTACTTTGAAGTAGATTTCTTGTGTGTACTATCAATAAAAGTACCCATACGAAAAAAAGGCTTGAAACTTATTTAATGAACCTTGTGACAGCACCCACACAAACAAATAGCAGGCAATACAAAATGTAACATAACTAGAGAAGATCGGATCTCTTCAATCTAAGTGGGATTTTTTCATTATTAATAATTCAATTCTAATTTTATCCATTAAAAATCTAATAAGATATCCCTGACCCTCTCTCGCCACTTCTCCTAATCGTTCATCGCCTCTGGTTGGTCTTCAGGGTTACAACCCGTATCCTCACAGAGCTGCTGTATGTATGTTCGAGTTGGTAGTCCTGCTTTTGAACGGCTATATGTCGGGGTCCATTGGAGTATATCACTTATGAGCTCGTCCTTGCTTCTCCAGTGGTGTCCTGCATGTCTGGTTCGTCTAACTTGGATAGTTTTCCTGATGGGAGGCAGGTGGTCGTATAGATGGGGCCTTGTGGGTTGTTGCCTCCAGGACTTGTTCAATGTTGCTGGCAGCATTCTTGTGTAATTGCCGTCTAGCTTTTTCGCCAGCCGTTTTGTTTGCGTTCATGTAGTGCATCCATACAGCAGTCTCGACACGACCGCAGCTTGGAAGAAACTGCATTTCATTTTATCAGTCAGGTCTGACAGCAGTCTTCAAAATATGATCGATAGCTTATTAACATGAATAAGAATTGAAATTTCTGGCATTTTATTTTAATTTTACGTTTTGCATTATATTTCTTTATCCGATTTAAATCTTTATTTTTATTCTAATAGATCTGTTTAAAAATTATTTGTATTCTTTTAAGAAACCAGTACATAAAAATATAAAAATATATGAACGTACAATGAACGCAATTTCCAAACCTGTTGGCATAAAATAACCCTAGACGTGTTGACATTCCGAACAACCAACCAATCAACCAACTAATCAGTTAATAAGGTTGAATATATTTTTTTAATAAACTTCACACATGTTAACCCTTTAGAGAAACGGCTAGTATTTACTTAAACTCTATAGAAGTCGTAGTTTGGTCTCCATTTACCCAGCCCCTCTGCTCGGGCAGGATATGACACAAGTTCAATTTTTAAGCGGGGTTTAACAGGTTTGAGTTCAGAGTTTTCCTTCTCCTAGACTAGTTGTCTAACCAAGGCTGAAGAACCTAGTCTGCCCTAGTTGGAAGGAGAATAATTGGAGTCATACCTTTCCCAAAGGGTATTAGT